>CM056496.1:16763006-16885399 GCA_029783415.1 Anisodus acutangulus | reverse complement strand
TCCCAAAATTCCATTTATTATCCCTTTTCCAATGTGTAAATCCTGCTACGACTAGGACCAAATCAATTCTAATGGAAAACCTTAGCCGATTCTAAGAAAGTCCGGTCTCTGCCACATTGAATGACCACCCTTAGTCACCATAGATTCCCAGACCTACTAAGGATACAAAATTGAAAAACCTCTTTCAGTGCCCAAAGATGCTATCAAAAACATCCAACAAAACAAGTCCTAATTTATTCGTGCTATCCAAGATCAATTGAGTAGAATTGGGACATCCAACAAGCTTAATATCAAACCATTGTTACAGATACCCCACAATCTTCCAATAAAATCACAACTCGATTTAATGACTCCAATAACAATGATACTTTAGAACAATTACAAGTCACTACAAATCCCAAAAGGAGTGTTTCCAGATACAAGCATATAACATGCTACAAATGCAAATAAATGGTCACACTTTGAGATTCAGAAAAGGAATAAAAATTACAAAAACCAGTTTGGATGAAGTAGTAGTCCAAACAATCTCCGACCCTCCAATAAATTCCTCCGATTCACTCCTCTGATTCACCACCAAACAGTAGTCCTGACTATTTTTCTCTGTCATCAAATGTTAATAAACCCTCTTCTAGTTGTACAGGAAACTGTAGCAAGACTCATAAATCCCTTAAGAGTACTTCAAGAGGTTACAAAAGGAGAGATTTTAGCAAAACTAATGAAGAGTATTACAAAAATACTCATCATTCCAAAAATACCAAATACCAAAAAACTGATTCCAGATACAAAGACTTTACGTGTATCAAATGTCACAAAAAGGGTCATACATCGAAATACTGCAAAATGAACAAAAAATTACAAGAATTGAAACTCGACGATGAAGTCACCCAAAAAATCTCCAATCTTCTCATTGATTCCTCCGATTCAGATGCCGAGTCAGAACCTGACTACTTTTCTCTGTCTTCTGAAGACAACAAATCCTTTCAAATAGATGAATTGCTTACAACCAGTTCTTCTGAAAATTTTGATAAGGGTAAGGGAAAACTTGTTTGTGTTTTAACCAAGGATCAAGAATTTATGTTAGAAATGGTTCAACACATAGATGTCTAACACCAAAAAGATTATTTGAATAAACTCCTCAAATCCTTTACCGACGAGAAAAAAGATTTCAAAAATACTATTTC
Source organism: Anisodus acutangulus (assembly GCA_029783415.1). Lineage (NCBI taxonomy): Eukaryota > Viridiplantae > Streptophyta > Magnoliopsida > Solanales > Solanaceae > Anisodus > Anisodus acutangulus. The sequence continues at coordinate 16,884,218 of CM056496.1, read as the reverse complement.
CCTCAAATACCCATATGATTCAGTTCATATGACCCATATCATCTGATTCATATCATATGATCCAAAATACCTTAGAAATTCCTGAGGTATATCTCCTTGATAATATACTTTGTAAATTCCAATTTGTTTTAAATGAATATGATTATGGACGGTACTACCTCCTAATCTTTTAAATACTTCATGCTTTTAAATTTTTTAAATTCCTGCATTAAATACTTGGCCGGTTCAACCGCCTGTTTGATTTAAATTCCTGCAGAACCTTTGATTTATGGTTTCCATAACTGGAACCTAAAATTGTAAGTTAATCTTTATTTACTTTCTGCATATTTCAATTATCTTTTAATTTTTCAATCCCTTATATCCCGATTCCTTCCGCTTTCAAGTATCCTCTTTAGCTCATCGGCCAAAGTTTGGTCTCAAAGCCATAAAGGGAAGACATATAGAGAATAATGTCCGGACCAGATGAGATTCCATTTTAGAGGTTCGGGTTCTTCCGAGGTTTTGTGCTTAGGATAGTCCGGGGTCAGTAAGTCCTCAACGAACGCATGCTTATACCCTAGGGAAGGCCTTTGATTGTAGGAAGAGTCTGGGTGCTCGCTTATAGGAGTTCCATAACATGGATCCGCTTTCAACAGATCTACTTCTTGTGATTTTGGTTCATCTTCTTCCATGGATTCAAAGAAGATAATAAACACCGAAGAAATCTTGATACAAGATTTTGAAAAATCTATTGATAATTGGGAAATACCGAGAGTAAATCAAGATCAGATTTACAAAAATTCCAAATACCAGTTATTCAAAACCGATTTCACAATCAAAACAGAGGAAAGAGATATCCAATTATCTCAACCTTTTGAAACAATCCAATTACTTTCTCAAAGTTCCCTGAAGAGACACAGAGAAAGAAATTACAAATATATCCATATTGGATTAGTCCAAGTAGGGATAAAACCCCTCACGAAGGAAGGATTAAACACCTCAATCCTTGCTGTCTTACGTGATGCAGATTCACAAATTTCGAAGATTCCCTATTGAGTTCTGTTGAGTCTAGTCTCTACACAGGACCAATATCTTTTGACTGTTACCCAAATTTCTCAGTTTCTTTAAATGACAAAAATATCCAAAAATTCCTTGTCTTACAAATCAAGACTCATAATTACCAAATGCTTGAAGGATCGATTCCCGTAGCTATAATTTACCGAATCCATTACAAATCTATGACTTCACTTTGCTACAAAAGTCGAGATACCATAGTAAGAAAGGCTAAACCCTTCTTTTTACAAACTGATCTTTCCGCATCTAACACCGCTATATCGAGACCTATTAGATGGAGGGATATTACCCTACTGCATTTAATGGATCTTAGAAGGTGTTGCTAAACCTGAACCTCTAGAGACTTCCCAACCAAATATCCGTCTCAGAGAAATAACCCAACACCAGGATGGTAGAGTCACTATCGCTCCATAGAAAATCTACGAGCAGTAGATACGATGATTCAAGTTCCAGAGAAACTCTTGACTTAGGAAGAATCTCACAAATTCCTTCGGTCATAAATACTCCATACAAAACAAAACCTGACATTCTACGCCGATTTACTCCTATCTACTAAACGAGACTACTCCAACGAAATACCAAGACCCGTTTATGAAAAATCCACTGTTACAGAAAAGATAGAGGACCAGGAACCTACTAGTCCGACTTTTTCCTCGATTACAGAAAATATAGTAAACGAACTTGGTGTTTTACAAAAAGATTTCAAAGTTGATAAAAAATTCCTACAAAAAGATTTTTATGAAACATACAACCTTGAAAAACGAATTTGGTTCTTCAAACCCTTTTCAAAAACTAGGACACAAATACAGGAAAAATTCTACGAGTTTGTTAATAGACATAGGATAAACATCCTTTTATTTGACTGGTTCGATTATTATTCCTCCCAAAATTCCATTTATTATCCCTTTTCCAGTCAGGTAAATCCTGTTACGATTATGACCAAATCACCTAATGGAAAACCTTAGTCGATTCTAAGAAAGTCCACCCGCCACATGAAAGACCACCCTTAGTCACCATAGATTCCCAGACCGACTAAGGATACAAAATTGAAAACCTCTTTCAGTGCCCAAAGATGTCAGCTAACAACATCCAACAAAATAAGTCTGAATTTATTCAGGCTATCCAAGATCAATTGAGTAGAATTGGGACATCCAACAGTTCTAATACTGAAACCATTGTTACAGATACCCCACAATCTTCCAATAAAATCACAACTTTGACGAATGACTCCAATAACAATGATACTTTAGAACAATTACAAGTCATTACAAATCCCAAAAGGAGTGTTTCCAGATACAAGCATATAACATGCTACAAATGCAGCAGAAATGGTCACACTTTGAGATTCTGTAAAAGTAATAAAAAATTACAAAACCAGGTTTGGATGAAGTAGTAGTCCAAACAATCTCCGACCCTCCAATAAATTCCTCTGATTCAGACTCCTCTGATTCAGCCACCAAAACAGAGTCCACTATTTTTCTCTCTGCCTTCAGATGTTAATAAACCCTCTTCTAGTTGTACAGAAACTGTAGCAAGACTCATAAATCCCTTAAGAGTACTTCAAGAGGTTACAAAAGGAGAGATTTCAAAGAAACTAATGAAGAGTATTACAAAAATCCCTACAAAAATACTCATCATTCCAAAAACCAAATACCAAAAAAGTCGATTCCAGATACAAAGACTTTACGTGTAGCAAATGTCACAAAAAGGGTCATACATCGAACATACTGCAAATGAACAAAAATTACAAGAATTGAAACTCGACGATGAAGTCACCCAAAATCTCCAATCTTCTCATTGATTCCTCCGATTCAGATGCCGAGTCGAACTCGACTACTTTTCTCTCTCTTCTCAAGACAACAAAGCTCCTTCAAATAGATGAATTGCTTACAACCAGCTTCTTGAAAATTTTGATAAGGGTAAGGGAAAACTTGTTTGTGTTTTAACCAAGGATCAAGAATTTATGTTAGAAATGGTTCAACACATAGATGTCTAACACCAAAAAGATTATTTGAATAAACTCTCAAATCCTTTACCGATGAGAAAAAGATTTCAAAAATACGATTTCCTCAAATACCCATATGATTCAGTTCTATATGACCCATATCATCCGACTCATATCATATGATCCAAAATACCTTAGAAATTCCCTTGAGGTATATCTCCTTGATAATATACTTTGTAAATTCCAATTTGTTTTAAATGAATATGATTATGGACTGTACTACCTCCTAATCTTTTAAATACTTCATGCTTTTAAATTTTTAAATTCGCATTAAATACTTGGCCTGCTCAACCACTGCTTGATTTAAATTCTGCAGAACCTTTGATTTATGGTTTCCATAATCGAACCTTAAATTGTAAGTTAATCTTTATTTACTTTCTCTGCATATTTCAATTATCTTTAATTTTTCAATCCCTTATATCCCGATTCCTTCCGCTTCTGTTATCCCCTTTAGATCATCGCCTAAGTTTGGTATCAAAGCCATAAAGGGTAGACATAGAGAGAATAGTGTCCAGATCGATGAGATTCCATTTTAGAGGTTCGGTTCTTCCGAGGTTTTGTGCTTAGGATAGTCCTGGTGGTCAAGAAGTCCTCAAATCTAACGCAGACAGCTTATACCCTAGGGAAGGCCTTTGATTGTAGGAAGAGTCCTGGGTGCTCATATAGGAGTTTCCATAACATGGATCCGCTTTCAACAGATCTACTTCTTGTGATTTTGGTTCATCTTCTTCCGTGGATTCAAAGAAGATAATAAACACCGAAGAAATCTTGATACAAGATTTTGAAAAATCTATTGATAATTGAGAAATACCGATAGTAAATCGAGATCAGATTTACAAAAATTCCAAATACCGGTTATTCAAAACCGATTTCACAATCAAAACAGAGGAAAGAGATATCCAATTATATCAACCTTTAGAAACAATCCAATTACTTTCTCAAAGTTCCCTGAAGAGACACAGAGAAAGAAATTACAAATATTTCCATATTGGATTAGTCCAAGTAGGGATAAAACCCCCACGAAGGAAGGATTAAACACCTCAATCCTTGCTATCTTACGTGATGCCAGATTTACAAATTTCAAAGATTCCCTATTGAGTTCTGTTGAGTCTAGTCTCTACACAGACCAATATCTTTGACTGTTACCCAAATTTCTCACTTTCTTTAAATGACAAAAATATCCAAAAATCCCTTGTCTTACAAATCAAGACTCACAATTACCAAATGCTTGAAGGATCGATTCCCGTAGCTATAATTTACCGAATCCATTACAAATCTATGACTTCACTTTGCTACAAAAGTCGATACCATAGTAAGAAAGGCGAAACCATTCTTTTACAAACTGATCTTTCCAGATCTAACAATCGCTATATCGAGACCTATTAGATGGAGGGATATTACCCTACTGCATTTAATGGATCTTAGAAGGTGTTGCTAAACCCGAACCTCTAGAGACTTCCCAACCAAATATCCATCTCAGAGAAATAACCCAACACCAGGATGGTAGAGTCACTATCGCTCCATAGAAAATCTACGAGTAGTAGATACGATGATTCAAGTTCCGTAGAAACTCTTGACTTAGGAAAAATCTCACAAATTCCTTCCGTCATAAATACTCCATACAAAACAAAACCTGCATATTCTACGCCGATTTACCCTATCTACTAAACGTAGACTACTCCAACGAAATACCGAGACCCGCTTATGAAAATTCCACTCGTTAGAGAAAAGATAGAGGACCAGAACCTACTAGTCCGACTTTTTCCTCGACATGTAAAATATAGTAAACGAACTTGGTGTTTTACAAAAAGATTTCAAAGTTGATAAAAAATGCCTACAAAAAGATTTTTATGAAAAATGCAACCTTCAAACATGAATATGGTTCTTCATACCCTTTTCAAAAACTTGTACACAAATACAGGAAAAATTCTACGAGTTTGTTAATAGACATAGGATAAACATCCTTTTATTTGACTGGTTCGATTATTATTCCTCCCAAAATTCCATTTATTATCCCTTTTCCAGTCAGGTAAATCCTGTTACGATTATGACCAAATCACCAGAATGGAAAACCTTAGCTGATTCTAAGAAAGTCCAGTCCGGCCACATGAATGACCACCCCTTAGTCACCATAGATTCCCTCAGACCGACTAAGGATACAAAATTGAAAACCTCTTTCAGTGCCCAAAGATGCTGTCACAAAAACATCCAACAAAACAAGTCTCAATTTATTCAAAGCTATCCAAGATCAATTGAGTAGAATTGGGACATCCAACAGCTTCTAATATCAAACCATTGTTACAGATACCCCACAATCTTCCAATAAAATCACAACTCGATTTAATGACTCCAATAACAATGATACTTTAGAACAATTACAAGTCACTACAAATCCCAAAAGGAGTGTTTCCAGATACAAGCATATAACATGCTACAAATGCAAAGAAATGGTCACACTTTGAGATTCTCAGAAAGGAATAAAAATTACAAAACAAGGTTTGGATGAAGTAGTAGTCCAAACAATCTCCGACCCTCCAATAAATTCCTCTCGATTCAGACTCCTCTGATTCACCACCAAAACAGAGTCCGACTATTTTTCTCTCTGCCTTCAGATGTTAATAAACCCTCTTCTAGTTGTACATGAAATCAGAGCAAGACTCATAAATCCCTTAAGAGTACTTCAAGAGGTTACAAAAGGAGAGATTTCAAAGAAACTAATGAAGAGTATTACAAAAATCCCTACAAAAATACTCATCATTCCAAAAACCAAATACCAAAAAAGTTGATTCCAGATACAAAGACTTTACGTGTAGCAAATGTCACAAAAAGGGCCATACATCGAAATACCGAAATGAACAAAAATTACAAGAATTGAAACTCGACGATGAAGTCACCCAAAAATCTCCAATCTTCTCATTGATTCCTCCGATTCGTATGCCGAGTCAACTCGACTACTTTTCTCTGCCTTCAAGACAACAAAGCCCTTCAAATAGATGAATTGCTTACAACCGCTTCTTTTCCTAAAATTTTGATAAGGGTAAGGGAAAACTTGTTTGTGTTTTAACCAAGGATCAAGAATTTATGTTAGAAATGGTTCAACACATAGATGTCTAACACCAAAAAGATTATTTGAATAAACTCCTCAAATCCTTTACCGACGAGAAAAAGATTTCAAAAATACGATTTCCTCAAATACCCATATGATTCAGCCTATATGACCCATATCATCCGACTCATATCATATGATCCAAAATACCTTAGAAATTCCTCGAGGTATATCTCCTTGATAATATACTTTGTAAATTCCAATTTGTTTTAAATGAATATGATTATGGACTGCACTACCTCCTAATCTTTTAAATACTTCATGCTTTTAAATTCTTTAAATTCCTCAGATTAAATACTTGGCCTGGTTCAACCACTGCTTGATTTAAATTCCTCAGAACCTTTGATTTATGGTTTCCATAATCGAACCTAAAATTGCAAGTTAATCTTTATTTACTTTCTGCATATTTCAATTATCTTTTAATTTTTCAATCCCTTATATCCCGATTCCTTCCGTTTCTGTTATCCCCTTTAGATCATCGGCCTAAGTTTGGTATCAAAGCCATAAAGGGTAGACATAGATAGAATAGTGTCCAGATCAGATGAGATTCCATTTTAGAGGTTCTGTTCTTCCGAGGTTTTGTGCTTAGGATAGTCCTGGTCAAGAAGTCCTCAACTAACGCGGACAGTTATACCCTAGGGAAGTCCTTTGAATGTAGGAAGAGTCTGGGTGCTCTGTTATAGGAGTTCCATAACATGGATCCGTTTCTCAACAAATCTACTTCTTGTGATTTTGGTTCATCTTCTTCCATGGATTCAAAGAAGATAATAAACACCGAAGAAATCGTGATACAAGATTTTGAAAAATCTATTGATAATTGAGAAATACCGAGAGTAAATCGAGATCAGATTTACAAAAATTCCAAATACCAGTTATTTAAAACCGATTTCACAATCAAAACAGAGGAAAGAGATATCCAATTATCTCAACCTTTTGAAACAATCCAATTACTTTCTCAAAGTTCCCTGAAGAGAGACAGAGAAAGAAATTACAAATATATCCATATTGGATTAGTCCAAGTAGGGATAAAACCCCTCACGAAGGAAGGATTAAACACCTCAATCCTTGCTATCTTACGTGATGCCAGATTCACAAATTTCAAAGATTCCCTATTGAGTTCTGTTGAGTCTAGTCTCTACACAGGACCAATATCTTTTGACTGTTACCCAAATTTCTCAGTTTCTTTAAATGACAAAAATATCCAAAAATCCCTTGTCTTACAAATCAAGACTCACAATTACCAAATGCTTGAAGGATCGATTCCCGTAGCTATAATTTACCGAATCCATTACAAATCTATGACTTTCGCTTTGCTACAAAAGTCGATACCATAGTAAGAAAGGCTAAACCCTTTCTTTACAAACTGATCTTTCCAGATCTAACACCGCTATATCGAGACCTATTAGATGGAGGGATATTACCCTACTGCATTTAATGGATCTTAGAAGGTGTTGCTAAACCTGAACCTCTAGAGACTTCCCAACCAAATATCCGTCTCAGAGAAATAATCCAACACCAGGATGGTAGAGTCAGTCTATTGTTCCATAGAAAATCTACGAGTAGTAGATACGATGATTCAAGTTCCGTAGAAACTCTTGACTTAGGAAAAATCTCACAAATTCCTTCGGTCATAAATACTCCATACAAAACAAAATCCATACATTCTACGTCAGATTTACCCAATCTACGAAACGTAGACTACTCCAACGAAATACCGAGACCCGTTTATGAAAATTCCACTGTTAGAGAAAAGATAGAGGACCAGGAACCTACTAGTCCGACTTTTTCCTCGATTACAGAAAATATAGTAAACGAACTTGGTGTTTTACAAAAAGATTTCAAAGTTGATAAAAAATTCCTACAAAAAGATTTTTATGAAAAATACAACCTTGAAAAATGAATTTGGTTCTTCAAACCCTTTTCAAAAACTAGGACACAAATACAGGAAAAATTCTATGAGTTTGTTAATAGACATAGGATAAACATCCTTTTATTTGACTGGTTCGATTATTATTCCTCCCAAAATTCCTTTTATTATCCCTTTTCCAGTCAGGTAAATCCCGTTACGACTAGGACCAAATCACCGGAATGGAAAACCTTAGCTGATTCTAAGAAAGTCCAAACCGCCACATGAAAGACCACCCCTTAGTCACCATAGATTCCCAGACCGACTAAGGATACAAAATTGAAAAACCTCTTTCAGTGCCCAAAGATGTCACAAAAACATCCAACAAAACAAGTCTCAATTTATTCAAAGCTATCCAAGATCAATTGAGTAGAATTGGGACATCCAACAGCTTCTAATATCAAACCATTGTTACAGATACCCCACAATCTTCCAATAAAATCACAACTCGATTTAATGACTCCAATAACAATGATACTTTAGAACAATTACAAGTCACTACAAATCCCAAAAGGAGTGTTTCCAGATACAAGAATATAACATGCTACAAATGCAGCAGAAATGGTCACACTTTGAGATTCTGTAAAAGGAATAAAAAATTACAAAAACCAGGTTTGGATGAAGTAGTAGTCCAAACAATCTCCGACCCACCAATAAATTCCTCCGATTCAGACTCCTCTGATTCAGCCACCAAAACAGAGTCCGACTATTTTTCTCTGTCTTCAAATGTTAATAAACCCTCTTCTAGTTGTACAGGAAACTGTAGCAAGACTCATAAATCCCTTAAGAGTACTTCAAGAGGTTACAAAAGGAGAGATTTCAGCAAAACTAATGAAGAGTATTACAAAAATCCCTACAAAAATACTCATCATTCCAAAAAAACCAAATACCAAAAAAGCTGATTCCAGATACAAATACTTTACGTGTAGCAAATGTCACAAAAATGGTCATACATCGAAATACTGCAAAATGAACAAAAAATTACAAGAATTGAAACTCGACGATAAAGTCACCCAAAAAATCTCCAATCTTCTCATTGATTCCTCCGATTCAGATGCCGAGTCGTAACTCGACTACTTTTCTCTCTGCCTTCAAGACAACAAAGCCCTTCAAATAGATGAATTGCTTACAACCAGCTTCTTGAAAATTTTGATAAGGGTAAGGGAAAACTTGTTTGTGTTTTAACCAAGGATCAAGAATTTATGTTAGAAATGGTTCAACACATAGATGTCTAACACCAAAAGATTATTTGAATAAACTCCTCAAATCCTTTACCGACGAGAAAAAGATTTCAAAAATACGATTTCCTCAAATACCCATATGATTCAATTCATATGACCCATATCATCCGACTCATATCATATGATCCAAAATACCTTAGAAATTCCTGAGGTATATCTCCTTGATAATATACTTTGTAAATTCCAATTTGTTTTAAATGAATATGATTATGGACTGCACTACCTCCTAATCTTTTAAATACTTCATGCTTTTAAATTCTTTAAATTCCTCAGATTAAATACTTGGCTTGCTCAACCGCCTGCTTGATTTAAATTCCAAGAACCTTTGATTTATGGTTTCCATAATCGAACCTTAAATTGTAAGTTAATCTTTATTTACTTTCTGCATATTTCAATTATCTTTAATTTTTCAATCCCTTATATCCCGATTCCTTCCGCTTTCGTTATCCCCTTTAGATCATCGCCTAAGTTTGGTATCAAAGCCATAAAGGGTAGACATAGAGAGAATAGTGTCCAGATCGATGAGATTCCATTTTAGAGGTTCTGTTCTTCCGAGGTTTTGTGCTTAGGATAGTCCGGTCGTAAGTCCTCAACTAACGCGATGCTATACCCTAGGGAAGGCCTTTGATTGTAGGAAGAGTCCTGGGTGCTCATATAGGAGTTCCATAACATGGATCCGCTTTCTCAACAGATCTACTTCTTGTGATTTTGGTTCATCTTCTTCCATGGATTCAAAGAAGATAATAAACACCGAAGAAATCTTGATACAAGATTTTGAAAAATCTATTGATAATTGGGAAATACCGAGAGTAAATCGAGATCGATTTACAAAATTCCAAATACCGCTTATTCAAAACCGATTTCACAATCAAAACAGAGGAAAGAGATATCCAATTATCTCAACCTTTGAAACAATCCAATTACTTTCTCAAAGTTCCCTCAAGAGACACAGAGAAAGAAATTACAAATATATCCATATCGATTAGTCCAAGTAGGGATAAAACCCCTCACGAAGGAAGGATTAAACACCTCAATCCTTGCTGTCTTACGTGATGCAGATTCACAAATTTCGAAGATTCCCTATTGAGTTCTGTTGAGTCTAGTCTCTACACAGGACCAATATCTTTTGACTGTTACCCAAATTTCTCAGTTTCTTTAAATGACAAAAATATCCAAAAATCCCTTGTCTTACAAATCAAGACTCACAATTACCAAATGCTTGAAGGATCGATTCCCGTAGCTATAATTTACCGAATCCATTACAAATCTATGACTTCAGCTTTTGCTACAAAAGTCAGATACCATAGTAAGAAAGGCGAAACCCTTCTTTTACAAACTGATCTTTCCAGATCTAACACCGTTATACTGAGACCTATTAGATGGAGGGATATTACCCTACTGCATTTAATGGATCTTAGAAGGTGTTGCTAAACCTGAACCTCTAGAGACTTCCCAACCAAATATCCGTCTCAGAGAAATAATCCAACACCAGGATGGTAGAGTCAGTCTATTGTTCCATAGAAAATCTACGAGTAGTAGATACGATGATTCAAGTTCCGTAGAAACTCTTGACTTAGGAAAAATCTCACAAATTCCTTCGGTCATAAATACTCCATACAAAACAAAACCTGCACATTCTACGCCGATTTACCCAATCTACTAAACGTAGACTACTCCAACGAAATACCGAGACCCGCTTATGAAAATTCCAATCGTTAGAGAAAAGATAGAGGACCAGGAACCTACTAGTCCGACTTTTTCCTCGACATGTAAAATATAGTAAACGAACTTGGTGTTTTACAAAAGATTTCAAAGTTGATAAAAATTCCTACAAAAAGATTTTTATGAAAATACAACCTTGAAAATGAATTTGGTTCTTCAAAACCTTTTCAAAAACTAGGACACAAATACAGAAAATTCTACGAGTTTGTTAATAGACATAGGATAAACATCCTTTATTTGACTGGTTCGATTATTATTCCTCCCAAAATTCCATTTATTATCCCTTTTCCAAGACGTAAATCCTGCATTTACTAGGACCAAATCACCTAATGGAAAACCTTAGCCGATTCTAAGAAAGTCCAATCCGCCACATGAAAGACCACCCCTTAGTCACCATAGATTCCCCAGACCGACTAAGGATACAAAATTGAAAAACCTCTTTCAGTGCCCAAAGATGCTATCAAAAACATCCAACAAAACAAGTCTCAATTTATTCAGCTATCCAAGATCAATTGAGTAGAATTGGGACATCCAACAGCTTCTAATATCAAAACCATTGTTACAGATACCCCACAATCTTCCAATAAAATCACAACTCGATTTAATGACTCCAATAACAATGATACTTTAGAACAATTACAAGTCACTACAAATCCCAAAAGGAGTGTTTCCAGATACAAGCATATAACATGCTACAAATGCAAAGCAGAAATGGTCACACTTTGAGATTCTCAGAAAAGGAATAAAAAATTACAAAAACAAGGTTTGGATGAAGTAGTAGTCCAAACAATCTCCGACCCTCCAATAAATTCCTCTGATTCAGACTCCTCTGATTCAGCCACCAAAACAGAGTCTGACTATTTTTCTCTGTCTTCAGATGTTAATAAACCCTCTTCTAGTTGTACAGGAAACTGTAGCAGGACTCATAAATCCCTTAAGAGTACTTCAAGAGGTTACAAAAGGAGAGATTTTAGCAAAACTAATGAAGAGTATTACAAAGATCCCTACAAAAATACTCATCATTCGAAAAAAATCAAATACCAAAAAAGCTGATTTCAGATACAAAGACTTTACGTGTAGCAAATGTCACAAAAAGGGCCATACATCGAAATACTGCAAAATGAACAAAAAATTACAAGAATTGAAACTCGACGATGAAGTCACCCAAAAAATCTCCAATTTTCTCATTGATTCCTCCGATTCAGAGGCCGAGTCAGAACCTGACTACTTTTCTCTGTCTTCTGAAGTCAACAAAGCCCTTCAAATAGATAAATTGCTTACAACCAGTTCTTCTGAAAATTTTGATAAGGGTAAGGGAAAACTTGTTTGTGTTTTAACCAAGGATCAAGAATTTATGTTAGAAATGGCTCAACACATAGATGTCTAACACCAAAAAGATTATTTGAATAAACTCCTCAAATCCTTTACCGGCGGAAAAAAGATTTCAAAAATACGATTTCCCTCAAATATCCATATGATTCAGTTCATATGACCCATATCATCTGATTCATATCATATGATCCAAAATACCTTAGAAATTCCTGAGGTATATCTCCTTGATAATATACTTTGTAAATTCCAATTTGTTTTAAATGAATATGATTATGGACGGTACTACCTCCTAATCTTTTAAATACTTCATGCTTTTAAATTCTTTAAATTCCTCGTGATTAAATACTTGGCCTGCTCAACCGCCTGCTTGATTTAAAATTCTCAGTAACCTTTGATTTATGGTTTCCATAATCGAACCTTAAATTGTAAGTTAATCTTTATTTACTTTCTGCATATTTCAATTATCTTTTAATTTTTCAATCCCTTATATCCCGATTCCTTCCGCTTCATATCCCCTTTAGATCATCGCCTAAGTTTGGTATCAAAGCCATAAAGGGTAGACATAGAGAGAATAGTGTCCAGATCGATGAGATTCCATTTTAGAGGTTCTAGTTCTTCCGAGGTTTTGTGCTTAGGATAGTCCTGGTCAGAAGTCCTCAACGAACGCAGACAGCTATACCCTAGGGAAGGCCTTTGATTGTAGGAAGAGTCCTGGTGCTCGTTATAGGAGTTCCATAACATGGATCCGCTTTCAACAGATCTACTTCTTGTGATTTTGGTTCATCTTCTTCCATGGATTCAAAGAAGATAATAAACACCGAAGAAATCTTGATACAAGATTTTGAAAATCTATTGATAATTGAGAAATACCGAGAGTAAATCGAGATCGATTTACAAAAATTCCAAATACCGGTATTCAAAACCGATTTCACAATCAAAACAGAGGAAAGAGATATCCAATTATCTCAACCTTTGAAACAATCCAATTACTTTCTCAAAGTTCCTCAAGAGACACAGAGAAAGAAATTACAAATATATCCATATCGATTAGTCCAAGTAGGGATAAAACCCTCACGAAGGAAGGATTAAACACCTCAATCCTTGCTATCTTACGTGATGCCAGATTCACAAATTTTGAAGATTCCCTATTGAGTTCTCATGAGTCTAGTCTCTACACAGACCAATATCTTTGACTGCTACCCAAAATTTTTAAGTTTCTTTAAATGACAAAATATCCAAAAATCCCTTGTCTTACAAATCAAGACTCACAATTACCAAATGCTTGAAGGATCGATTCTCGTAGCTATAATTTACCGAATCCATTACAAAGCTATGACTTCACTTTTGCTACAAAAGTCGATACCATAGTAAGAAAGGCGAAACCATTCTTTACAAACCGATCTTTCCAGATCTAACACCGTTATAATCGAGACCTATTAGATGGAGGGATATTACCCTACTGCATTTAATGGATCTTAGAAGGTGTTGCTAAACTCGAACCTCTAGAGACTTCCCAACCAAATATCCGTCTCAGAGAAATAACCCAACACCAGGATGGTAGAGTCACCTATCGCTCCATAGAAAATCTACGAGTAGTAGATACGATGATTCAAGTTCCGTGAGAAACTCTTGACTTAGGAAGAATCTCACAAATTCCTTCGGTCATAAATACTCCATACAAAACAAAACCCAAACATTCTACGTCAGATTTACCCAATCTACCAAACGTAGACTACTCCAACGAAATACCGAGACCCGTTTATGAAAATTCCACTGTTAGAAAAAAGATAGAGGACCAGGAACCTACTAGTGCGACTTTTTCGTCGATTACAGAAAATATAGTAAACGAACTTGGTGTTTTACAAAAAGATTTCAAAGTTGATAAAAAGTTCCTACAAAAAGATTTTTATGAAACATACAACCTTGAAAAACGAATTTGGTTCTTCAAACCCTTTTCAAAAACTAGGACACAAATACAGAAAATTCTACGAGTTTGTTAATAGACATAGGATAAACATCCTTTTATTTGACTGGTTCTGATTATTATTCCTCCCAAAATTCCATTTATTATCCCTTTTCCAAGACGGTAAATCCTGCTATTTACTAGGATCAAATCACCTAATGGAAAACCTTAGTCGATTCTAAGAAAGTCCAAATTCCGGCCACATGAAAGACCACCCCTTAGTCACCATAGATTCCCCAGACCGACTAAGGATACAAAATTGAAAAACCTCTTTCAGTGCCCAAAGATGCTGTCAAAAACATCCAACAAAACAAGTCTCAATTTATTCAAAGCTATCCAAGATCAATTGAGTAGAATTGGGACATCCAACGCTTCTAATATCAAACCATTGTTACAGATACCCCACAATCTTCCAATAAAATCACAACTCGATTTAATGACTCCAATAACAATGATACTTTAGAACAATTACAAGTCATTACAAAACCCAAAAGGAGTGTTTCCAGATACAAGCATATAACATGCTACAAATGCAGCAGAAATGGTCACACTTTGAGATTCTGTAAAAGGAATAAAAAATTACAAAAACCAGGTTTGGATGAAGTAGTAGTCCAAACAATCTCCGATCCTCCAATAAATTCCTCCGATTCAGACTCCTCTGATTCAGCCACCAAAACAGAGTCTGACTATTTTTCTCTGTCTTAAAATGTTAATAAATCCTCTTCTAGTTGTATAGAAAACTGTAGCAAGACTCATAAATCCCTTAAGAGTACTTCAAGAGGTTACAAAAGGAGAGATTTCAGCAAAACTAATGAAGAGTATTACAAAAATCCCTACAAAAATACTCATCATTCCAAAAAAACCAAATACCAAAAAAGCTGATTCCAGATACAAATACTTTACGTGCAGCAAATGTCACAAAAAGGGCCATACATCGAAATACTGCAAAATGAACAAAAAATTACAAGAATTGAAACTCGACGATGAAGTCACCCAAAAAATCTCCAATTTTCTCATTGATTCCTCCAATTCAGATGCCGAGTCAGAACCTGACTACTTTTCTCTGTCTTCTCATGACAACAAAGCCCTTCAAATAGATGAATTGCTTACAACCAGTTCTTCTGAAAATTTTGATAAGGGTAAGGGAAAACTTGTTTGTGTTTTAACCAAGGATCAAGAATTTATGTTAGAAATGGTTCAACACATAGATGTCGAACACCAAAAAGATTATTTGAATAAACTCCTCAAATCCTTTACCGATGAGAAAAAAGATTTCAAAAATACGATTTCCCTCAAATACCCATATGATTCAGCCATATGACCCATATCATCTTACTCATATCATATGATCCAAAATACCTTAGAAATTCCTGAGGTATATCTCCTTGATAATATACTTTGTAAATTCCAATTTGTTTTAAATGAATATGATTATGGACGATACTACCTCCTAATCTTTTAAATACTTGATGCTTTTAAATTCATTAAATTCCTGCATTAAATACTTGGCCTGCTCAACCACTGCTTGATTTAAATTCTCGCAGAACCTTTGATTTATGGTTTCCATAATCGAACCTTAAATTGTAAGTTAATCTTTATTTACTTTCTGCATATTTCAATTATCTTTAATTTTTCAATCCCTTATATCCCGATTCCTTCCGCTTCATATCCCCTTTAGATCATTGGCCTAAGTTTGGTATCAAAGCCATAAAGGGTAGACATAGAGAGAATAGTGTCCAGATCGATGAGATTCCATTTTAGAGGTTCGGGTTCTTCCGAGGTTTTGTGCTTAGGATAGTCCTGGTCAGAAGTCCTCAACGAACGCAGACAGTTATACCCTAGGGAAGGCCTTTGATTGTAGGAAGAGTCTGGGTGCTCAGTTATAGGAGTTCCATAACATGGATCCGTTTCTCAACAGATCTACTTCTTGTGATTTTGGTTCATCTTCTTCCATGGATTCAAAGAACATAATAAACACCGAAGAAATCTTGATACAAGATTTTGAAAAATCTATTGATAATTGGGAAAAACCGAGAGTAAATCGAGATCAGATTTACAAAAATTCCAAATACCAGTTATTCAAAACCGATTTCACAATCAAAACAGAGGAAAGAGATATCCAATTATCTCAACCTTTTGAAACAATCCAACTACTTTCTCAAAGTTCCCGAAGAGACACAGAGAAAGAAATTACAAATATATCCATATTGGATTAGTCCAAGTAGGGGTAAAACCCCTCACGAAGGAAGGATTAAACACCTCAATCCTTGTTATCTTACGTGATGCCAGATTCACAAATTTCGAAGATTCCCTATTGAGTTCTGTTGAGTCTAGTCTCTACACAGGACCAATATCTTTTGACTGTTACCCAAATTTCTCAGTTTCTTTAAATGACAAAAATATCCAAAAATCCCTTGTCTTACAAATCAAGACTCACAATTACCAAATGCTTGAAGGATCGATTCCCGTAGCTATAATTTACCGAATCCATTACAAAGCTATGACTTCAGCTTTTGCTACAAAAGTCAGATATCATAGTAAGAAAGGCGAAACCCTTCTTTTACAAACTGATCTTTCCAGATCTAACACCGTTATACTGAGACCTATGACATGGAGGGATATTACCCTACTGCATTTAATGGATCTTAGAAGGTGTTGCTAAGCCTGAACCTCTAGAGACTTCCCAACCAAATATCTGTCTCAGAGAAATAACCCAACATCAGGATGGTAGAGTCAGTCTATCGTTCCATAGAAAATCTACGAGTAGTAGATACGATGATTCAAGTTCCGTAGAAACTCTTGACTTAGGATGAATCTCACAAATTCCTTCGGTCATAAATACTCCATACAAAACAAAACCCAGACATTCTACGTCAGATTTACCCTATCTACGAAACGTAGACTACTCCAACGAAATACCAAGACCCGTTTATGAAAATTCCACTGTTAGAGAAAAGATAGAGGACCAGGAACCTACTAGTCCGACTTTTTCCTCGATTACAGAAAATATAGTAAACGAACTTGGTGTTTTACAAAAAGATTTCAAAGTTGATAAAAAATTCCTACAAAAAGATTTTTATGAAAAATACAACCTTGAAAAACGAATTTGGTTCTTCAAACCCTTTTCAAAAACTAGGACACAAATACAGGAAAAATTCTACGAGTTTGTTAATAGACATAGGATAAACATCCTTTTATTTGACTGGTTCGATTATTATTCCTCCCAAAATTCCATTTATTATCCCTTTTCCAGTCAGGTAAATCCTGTTACGATTATGACCAAATCACCAGAATGGAAAACCTTAGCTGATTCTAAGAAAGTCCAGTCCGGCCACATGAATGACCACCCCTTAGTCACCATAGATTCCCCAGGACCGACTAAGGATAAAAAATTGAAAAACCTCTTTCAGGTGCCCAAAGATGCTATCAAAAACATCCAACAAAACAAGTCTGAATTTAATCAGGCTATCCAAGATCAATTGAGTAGAATTGGGACATCCAACAGTTCCAATACTGAAACCATTGTTACAGATACCCCACAATCTTGCAATAAAATCACAACTCTGACGAATGACTCCAATAACAATGATACTTTAGAACAATTACAAGTCATTACAAATCCCAAAAGGAGTGTTTCCAGATACAAGCATATAACATGCTACAAATGCAGCAGAAATGGTCACACTTTGAGATTCTGTAAAAGTAATAAAAAATTACAACAACTAGGTTTGGATGAAGTAGTAGTCCAAAGAATCTCCGACCCTCCAATAAATTCCTCTGATTCAGCCACCAAAACAGAGTCTGACTATTTTTCTCTGTCTTCAGATGTTAATAAACCCTCTTCTAGTTGTACATGAAACTGTAGCAAGACTCATAAATCCCTTAAGAGTACTTCAAGAGGTTACAAAAGGAGAGATTTCAGCAAAACTAATGAAGAGTATTACAAAAATACTCATCATTCCAAAAATACCAAATACCAAAAAACTGATTCCAGATACAAAGACTTTACGTGTATCAAATGGCACAAAAAGGGACAGACATCGAAATACCGCAAATGAATAAAAATTACAAGAATTGACACTCGACGATGAAGTCACCCAAAAAATCTCCAATCTTCTCATTGATTCCTCCGATTCAGATGCCGAGTCAGAACCTGACTACTTTTCTCTGTCTTCTGAAGACAACAAATCCTTTCAAATAGATGAATTGCTTACAACCAGTTCTTCTGAAAATTTTGATAAGGGTAAGGGAAAACTTGTTTGTGTTTTACCCAAGATTGAAGAATTTATGTTAGAAATGGTCCAACACATATATCTCTAACACCAAAAAGATTATTTGAATAAACTCCTCAAATCCTTTACCGACGAGAAAAAAGATTTCAAAAATACGATTTCCCTCAAATACCCATATGATTCAGTTCATATGACCCATATCATCTTACTCATATCATATGATCCAAAATACCTTAGAAATTCCTGAGGTATATCTCCTTGATAATATACTTTGTAAATTCCAATTTGTTTTAAATGAATATGATTATGGACGGTACTACCTCCTAATCTTTTAAATACTTCATGCTTTTAAATTCTTTAAATTCCTGCATTAAATACTTGGTCGGTTCAACCGCCTGTTTGATTTAAAATTGCAGTAACCTTTGATTTATGGTTTCCATAACTGGAACCTTAAACTGTAAGTTAATCTTTATTTACTTTCTGCATATTTCAATTATCTTTTAATTTTTCAATCCCTTATATCCCGATTCCTTCCGTTTCTGTTATCCCCTTTAGATCATTGGCCTAAGTTTGGTATCAAAGCCATAAAGGGTAGACATAGAGAGAATAGTGTCCAGATCAGATGAGATTCCATTTTAGAGGTTCGGGTTCTTCCGAGGTTTTGTGCTTAGGATAGTCCGGGGTCAGTAAGTCCTCAACGAACGCAGACAGTTATACCCTAGGGAAGGCCTTTGATTGTAGGAAGAGTCCAGGTGCTCAGTTATAGAAGTTCCATAACATGGATCCATTTCTCAACAGATCTACTTCTTGTGATTTTGGTTCATCTTCTTCCATGGATTCAAAGAAGATAATAAACACCGAAGAAATCTTGATACAAGATTTTGAAAAATCTATTGATAAGTGGGAAATACCGAGAGTAAATCAAGATCAGATTTACAAAATTCCAAATACCTAAGCTTATTCAAAACCGATTTCACAATCAAAACAGAGGAAAGAGATATCCAATTATCTCAACCTTTGAAACAATCCAATTACTTTCTCAAAGTTCCCTGAAGAGAGACAGAGAAAGAAATTACAAATATATCCATATTGGATTAGTCCAAGTAGGATAAAACCCTCACGAAGGAAGGATTAAACACCTCAATCCTTGCTATCTTACGTGATGCCAGATTCACAAATTTCGAAGAATGCCTATTGAGTTCTCAATGAGTCTAGTCTCTACACAGGACCAATATCTTTTGACTGTTACCCGAATTTCTCAGTTTCTTTAAATGACAAAAATATTCAAAATTCCCTTGTCTTACAAATCAAGACTCACAATTACCAAATGCTTGAAGGATCGAATCCCGTAGCTATAATTTACCGAATCCATTACAAAGCTATGACTTCAGCTTTTGCTACAAAAGTCAGATATCATAGTAAGAAAGGCGAAACCCTTCTTTTACAAACTGATCTTTCCAGATCTAACACCGTTATACTGAGACCTATGACATGGAGGGATATTACCCTACTGCATTTAATGTATCTTAGAAGGTGTTGCTAAACCTGAACCTCTAGAGACTTCCCAACCAAATATCCGCCTCGCAGAAATAACCCAACACCAGGATGGTAGAGTCACTTATCGTTCCATAGAAAATCTACGAGTAGTAGATACGATGATTCAAGTTCCGTAGAAACTCTTGACTTAGGAAGAATCTCACAAATTCCTTCGGTCATAAATACTCCATACAAAACAAAACCCAGACATTCTACGTCAGATTTACCCTATCTACGAAACGTAGACTACTCCAACGAAATACCGAGACCCGTTTATGAAAATTCCACTGTTAGAGAAAAGATAGAGGACCAGGAACCTACTAGTCCGACTTTTTCCTCGATTACAGAAAATATAGTAAACGAACTTGGTGTTTTACAAAAAGATTTCAAAGTTGATAAAAAATTCCTACAAAAAGATTTTTATGAAAAATACAACCTTGAAAAACGAATTTGGTTCTTCAAAACCTTTTCAAAAACTAGGACACAAATACAGGAAAAATTCTACGAGTTTGTTAATAGACATAGGATAAACATCCTTTTATTTGACTGGTTCGATTATTATTCCTCTCAAAATTCCATTTATTATCCCTTTTCCAGTACGGTAAATCCCGTTACGACTAGGATCAAATCACCGGAATGGAAAACCTTAGCTGATTCTAAGAAAGTCCAGTCCGGCCACATGAAAGACCACCCCTTAGTCACCATAGATTCCCCAGGACCGACTAAGGATACAAAATTGAAAAACCTCTTTCAGGTGCCCAAAGATGCTGTCAAAAACATCCAACAAAACAAGTCTGAATTTATTCAGGCTATCCAAGATCAATTGAGTAGAATTGGGACATCCAACAGTTCTAATACTGAAACCATTGTTACAGATACCCCACAATCTTCCAATAAAATCACAACTCTGACGAATGACTCCAATAACAATGATACTTTAGAACAATTACAAGTCACTACAAATCCCAAAAGGAGTGTTTCCAGATACAAGCATATAACATGCTACAAATGCAGCAGAAATGGTCACACTTTGAGATTCTGTAAAAGGAATAAAAAATTACAAAAACAAGGTTTGGATGAAGTAGTAGTCCAAACAATCTCCGACCCTCCTATAAATTCCTCTGATTCAGACTCCTCTGATTCAGCCACCAAAACAGAGTCTGACTATTTTTCTCTGTCTTCAGATGTTAATAAACCCTCTTCTAGTTGTACATGAAACTGTAGCAAGACTCATAAATCCCTTAAGAGTACTTCCAGAGGTTACAAAAGGAGAGATTTTAGCAAAACTAATGAAGAGTATTACAAAGATCCCTACAAAAATACTCATCATTCCAAAAAAACCAAATACCAAAAAAGTTGATTCCAGATACAAAGACTTTACGTGTAGCAAATGTCACAAAAAGGGCCATACATCGAAATACTGCAAAATGAATAAAAAATTACAAGAATTGAAACTCGACGATGAAGTCACCCAAAAAATCTCCAATCTTCTCATTGATTCCTCCGATTCAGATGCCGAGTCAGAACCTGACTACTTTTCTATGTCTTCTGAAGACAACAAAGCCCTTCAAATAGATGAATTGCTTACAACCAGTTCTTCTGAAAATTTTGATAAGGGTAAGGGAAAACTTGTTTGTGTTTTAACCAAGGATCAAGAATTTATGTTAGAAATGGTTCAACACATAGATGTCGAACACCAAAAAGATTATTTGAATAAACTCCTCAAATCCTTTACCGACGAGAAAAAAGATTTCAAAAATACGATTTCCCTCAAATACCCATATGATTCAGTTCATATGACCCATATCATCTTACTCATATCATATGATCCAAAATACCTTAGAAATTCCTGAGGTATATCTCCTTGATAATATACTTTGTAAATTCCAATTTGTTATAAATGAATATGATTATGGACGGTACTACCTCCTAATCTTTTAAATACTTCATGCTTTTAAATTCTTTAAATTCCTGCATTAAATACTTGGTCGGTTCAACCGCCTGTTTGATTTAAATACCTGCAGAACCTTTGATTTATGGTTTCCATAACTGGAACCTTAAACTGTAAGTTAATCTTTATTTACTTTCTGCATATTTCAATTATCTTTTAATTTTTCAATCCCTTATATCCCGATTCCTTCCGTTTCTGTTATCCCCTTTAGATCATTGGCCTAAGTTTGGTATCAAAGCCATAAAGGGTAGACATAGAGAGAATAGTGTCCAGATCAGATGAGATTCCATTTTAGAGGTTCGGGTTCTTTCGAGGTTTTGTGCTTAGGATAGTCCGGGGTCAGTAAGTCCTCAACGAACGCAGACAGTTATACCCTAGGGAAGGCCTTTGATTGTAGGAAGAGTCCAGGTGCTCAGTTATAGAAGTTCCATAACATGGATCCGTTTCTCAACAGATCTACTTCTTGTGATTTTGGTTCATCTTCTTCCATGGATTCAAAGAAGATAATAAACACCGAAGAAATCTTGATACAAGATTTTGAAAAATCTATTGATAATTGGGAAATACCGAGAGTAAATCGAGATCAGATTTACAAAAATTCCAAATACCAGTTATTCAAAACCGATTTCACAATCAAAACAGAGGAAAGAGATATCCAATTATCTCAACCTTTTGAAACAATCCAATTACTTTCTCAAAGTTCCCTGAAGAGACACAGAGAAAGAAATTACAAATATATCCATATTGGATTAGTCCAAGTAGGGATAAAACCCCTCACGAAGGAAGGATTAAACACCTCAATCCTTGCTATCTTACGTGATGCCAGATTCACAAATTTTGAAGATTCCCTATTGAGTTCTGTTGAGTCTAGTCTCTACACAGGACCAATATCTTTTGACTGTTACCCAAATTTCTCAGTTTCTTTAAATGACAAAAATATCCAAAAATCCCTTGTCTTAAAAATCAAGACTCACAATTACCAAATGCTTGAAGGATCGATTCCCGTAGCTATAATTTACCGAATCCATTACAAAGATATGACTTCTGCTTTTGCTACAAAAGTGAGATACCATAGTAAGAAAGGCGAAACCCTTCTTTTACAAACTGATCTTTCCAGATCTAACACCGTTATACTGAGACCAATTAGATGGAGTAATATTACCCTACCAGACGAATGGATCTTAGAAGGTGTTGCTAAGCCTGAACCTCTAGAGACTTCCCAACCAAATATCTGTCTCAGAGAAATAACCCAACATCAGGATGGTAGAGTCAGTCTATCGTTCCATAGAAAATCTACGAGTAGTAGATACGATGATTCAAGTTCCGTAGAAACTCTTGACTTAGGAAGAATCTCACAAATTCCTTCGGTCATAAATACTCCATACAAAACAAAACCCAGACATCCTACGTCAGATTTACCAAATCTACGAAACATAGACTACTCCAACGAAATACCAAGACCCGTTTATGAAAAATCCACTGTTACAGAAAAGATAGAGGACCAGGAACCTACTAGTCCGACTTTTTCCTCGATTACAGAAAATATAGTAAACGAACTTGGTGTTTTACAAAAAGATTTCAAAGTTGATAAAAAATTCCTACAAAAAGATTTTTATGAAACATACAACCTTGAAAAACGAATTTGGTTCTTCAAACCCTTTTCAAAAACTAGGACACAAATACAGGAAAAATTCTACGAGTTTGTTAATAGACATAGGATAAACATCCTTTTATTTGACTGGTTCGATTATTATTCCTCCCAAAATTCCATTTATTATCCCTTTTCCAAGACGGTAAATCCTGCTACGACTAGGACCAAATCACCTGAATGGAAAACCTTAGCCGATTCTAAGAAAGTCCAAATCCGCCACATGAAAGACCACCCCTTAGTCACCATAGATTCCCTAGGACCGACTAAGGATACAAAATTGAAAACCGTCTTTCAGGTGCCCAAAGATGCTGTCAAAAACATCCAACAAAACAAGTCTGAATTTATTCAGGCTATCCAAGATCAATTGAGTAGAATTAGGACATCCAACAGTTCTAATACTGAAACCATTGTTACAGATACCCCACAATCTTGCAATAAAATCACAACTCGATTTAATGACTCCAATAACAATGATACTTTAGAACAATTACAAGTCACTACAAATCCCAAAAGGAGTGTTTCCAGATACAAGCATATAACATGCTACAAATGCAGCAGAAATGGTCACACTTTGAGATTCTGTAAAAGGAATAAAAAATTACAAAATCCAGGTTTGGATGAAGTAGTAGTCCAAACAATCTCCGACCCTCCAATAAATTCCTCTAATTCAGACTCCTCTGATTCAGCCACCAAAACAGAGTCTGACAATTTTTCTCTGTCATCACATGTTTATAAACCCTCTTCTAGTTGTACTGGAAACTGTAGAAAGACTCATAAATCCCTTAAGAGTACTTCAAGAGGTTACAAAAGGAGAGATTTCAGCAAAACAAATGAAGAGTATTACAAAAATCCCTACAAAAATACTGATCATTCCAAAAAAACCAAATACCAAAAAAGCTGACTCCAGATACAAAGACTTTACGTGTAGCAAATGTCACAAAAAGGGCCATACATCGAAATACTGCAAAATGAACAAAAAATTACAAGAATTGAAACTCGACGATGAAGTCACCCAAAAAATCTCCAATCTTCTCATTGATTCCTCCGATTCAGATGCCGAGTCAGAACCTGACTACTTTTCTCTGTCTTCTGAAGACGACAAAGCCCTTCAAATAGATGAATTGCTTACAACCAGTTCTTCTGAAAATTTTGATAAGGGTAAGGGAAAACTTGTTTGTGTTTTAACCAAGGATCAAGAATTTATGTTAGAAATGGCTCAACACATAGATGTCTAACACCAAAAAGATTATTTGAATAAACTCCTCAAATCCTTTACCGGCGGAAAAAAGATTTCAAAAATACGATTTCCCTCAAATATCCATATGATTCAGTTCATATGACCCATATCATCTGATTCATATCATATGATCCAAAATACCTTAGAAATTCCTGAGGTATATCTCCTTGATAATATACTTTGTAAATTCCAATTTGTTTTAAATGAATATGATTATGGACGGTACTACCTCCTAATCTTTTAAATAATTCATGCTTTTAAATTCTTTAAATTCCTGCATTAAATACTTGGCCGGTTCAACCGCCTGTTTGATTTAAATTCCTGCAGAACCTTTGATTTATGGTTTCCATAACTGGAACCTTAAATTGTAAGTTAATCTTTATTTACTTTCTGCATATTTCAATTATCTTTTAATTTTTCAATCCCTTATATCCCGATTCCTTCCGTTTCTGTTATCCCCTTTAGATCCTCGGCCTAAGTTTGGTATCAAAGCCATAAAGGGTAGACATAGAGAGAATAGTGTCCAGATCAGATGAGATTCCATTTTAGAGGTTCGGGTTCTTCCGAGGTTTTGTGCTTAGGATAGTCCGGGGTCAGTAAGTCCTCAACGAACGCAGACAGTTATACCCTAGGGAAGGACTTTGATTGTAGGAAGAGTCCAGGTGCTCAGTTATAGGAGTTCCATAACATGGATCCGTTTCTCAACAGATCTACTTCTTGTGATTTTGGTTCATCTTCTTCCATGGATCCAAAGAAGATAATAAACACCGAAGAAATCTTGATACAAGTTTTTGAAAAATCTATATATAATTGGCAAATACCGAGAGTAAATCGAGATCAGATTTACAAAAATTCCAAATACCAGTTATTCAAAACTGATTTCACAATCAAAACAGAGGAAAGAGATATCCAATTATCTCAACCTTTTGAAACAGTCCAATTACTTTCTCAAAGTTCCCTGAAGAGACACAGAGAAAGAAATTACAAATATATCCATATTGGATTTGTCCTAGTAGGGATAAAACGCCTCACGAAGGAAGGATTAAACACCTCAATCCTTGCTTTCTTACGTGATGCCAGATTCACAAATTTTGAAGATTCCCTATTGAGTTCTGTTGAGTCTGGTCTCTACACAGGACCAATATCTTTTGACTGTTACCCAAATTTCTCAGTTTCTTTAAATGACAAAAATATCCAAAAATCCCTTGTCTTACAAATCAAGACTCACAATTACCAAATGCTTGAAGGATCGATTCCCATAGCTATAATTTACCGAATCCATTACAAAGCTATGACTTCAGCTTTTGCTACAAAAGTCAGATACCATAGTAAGAAAGGCGAAACCCTTCTTTTACAATCTGATCTTTCCAGATCTAACACCGTTATACTGAGACCTATTAGAGGGAGGGGTATTACCCTACTGCATTTAATGGATCTTAGAAGGTGTTGCTAAACTTGAACCTCTAGAGACTTCCCAACCAAATATCCGTCTCAGAGAAATAACCCAACACCAGGATGGTAGAGTCAGTCTATCGTTCCATAGAAAATCTACGAGTAGTAGATACGATGATTCAAGTTCCGTAGAAACTCTTGACTTAGGAAGAATCTCACAAATTCCTTCGGTCATAAATACTCCATACAAAACAAAACCAAGACATTCTACGTCAGATTTACCCAATCTACAAAACGAAGACTACTCCAACGAAATACCGAGACCCGATTATGAAAATTCCACTGTTAGAGAAAAGATAGAGGACCGGGAACCTACTAGTCCCACTTTTTCCTCGATTATAGAAAAAATATAGTAAAAGAACTTGGTGTTTTACAAAAAGATTTCAAAGTTGATAAAAATTCCTACAAAACGATTTTTATGAAAAATACAACCTTGAAAAACGAATTTGGTTCTTCAAGACCTTTTCAAAAACTAGGACACAAATACAGGAAAAATTCTACGAGTTTGTTAATAGACATAGGATAAACATCCTTTTATTTGACTGGTTCAATTATTATTCCTCCCAAAATTCCATTTATTATCCCTTTTCCAGTACGGTAAATCCTGCTATTTACTAGGACCAAATCACCTAATGGAAAACCTTAGCCGATTCTAAGAAAGTCCATCCGGCCACATGAAAGACCACCCCTTAGTCACCATAGATTCCCTAGGACCGACTAAGGATACAAAATTGAAAAACCTCTTTCAGTGCCCAAAGATGTCAAAAAAACATCCAACAAAACAAGTCTCAATTTATTCAAAGGCTATCCAAGATCAATTGAGTAGAATTAGGACATCCAATAGTTCTAATATCGAAACCATTGTTACAGATACCCCACAATCTTGCAATAAAATCACAACTCGATTTAATGACTCCAATAACAATGATACTTTAGAACAATTACAAGTCACTACAAAACCCAAAAGGAGTGTTTCTAGATACAAGCATATAACATGCTACAAATGCAGCAGAAATGGTCACACTTTGAGATTCTGTAAAAGTAATAAAAAATAACAACAACTAGGTTTGGATGAAGTAGTAGTCCAAAGAATCTCCGACCCTCCAATAAATTCCTCTGATTCAGCCACCAAAACAGAGTCTGACTATTTTTCTCTGTCTTCAGATGTTAATAAACCCTCTTCTAGTTGTACATGAAACTGTAGCAAGACTCATAAATCCCTTAAGAGTACTTCAAGAGGTTACAAAAGGAGAGATTTCAGCAAAACTAATGAAGAGTATTACAAAAATCCCTACAAAAATACTCATCATTCCAAAAAAACCAAATACCAAAAAAGCTGATTCCAGATACAAATACTTTACGCGTTGCAAATGTCACAAAAAGGGCCATACATCGAAATACTGCAAAATGAACAAAAATTACAAGAATTGAAACTCGACGATGAAGTCACCCAAAAATCTCCAATCTTCTCATTGATTCCTCCGATTCAAATGCCGAGTCGTAACTCGACTACTTTTCTCTGTCTTCAAGACAACAAAGCCCTTCAAATAGATGAATTACTTACAACCAGCTTCTTCCAAAATTTTGATAAGGGTAAGGGAAAACTTGTTTGTGTTTTAACCAAGGATCAAGAATTTATGTTAGAAATGGTTCAACACATAGATGTCTAACACCAAAAAGATTATTTGAATAAACTCCTCAAATCCTTTACCGACGAGAAAAAGATTTCAAAAATACGATTTCCTCAAATACCCATATGATTCAGCCATATGACCCATATGACTCATATCATATGATCCAAAAATACCTTAGAAATTCCTCGAGGTATATCTCCTTGATAATATACCTTGTAAATTTCAATTTGTTTTAAATGAATATGATTATAGACGGTACTACCTCCTAATCTTTTAAATACTTTATTCTTTTTAATTCTTTAAATTCATGATAAAATATTTGGTCGGTTCAACCGCTGCTTGATTTAAAATTCTGCAGAACCTTTGATTTATGGTTTCCATAATCGAACCTTAAATTGTAAGTTAATCTTTATTTACTTTCTGCATATTTCAATTATCTTTTAATTTTTCAATCCCTTATATCCCGATTCCTTCCGTTTCTGTTATCCCCTTTAGATCCTCGGCCTAAGTTTGGTATCAAAACCATAAAGGGTAGACATAGAGAGAATAGTGTCCAGATCAGATGAGATTCCATTTTAAAGGTTCTGGGTCTTCCGAGGTTTTGTGCTTAGGATAGTCCGGTCAAGAAGTCCTCAACGAACGCAGCATGCTATACCCTAGGGAAGGACTTTGATTGTAGGAAGAGTCCAGGTGCTCAGTTATAGGAGTTCCATAACATGGATCCGTTTCTCAACAGATCTACTTCTTGTGATTTTGGTTCATCTTCTTCCATGGATCCAAAGAAGATAATAAACACCGAAGAAATCTTGATACAAGTTTTTGAAAAATCTATATATAATTGGCAAATACCGAGAGTAAATCGAGATCAGATTTACAAAAATTCCAAATACCAGTTATTCAAAACTGATTTCACAATCAAAACAGAGGAAAAAGATATCCAATTATCTCATCCTTTTGAAACAATCCAATTACTTTCTCAAAGTTCCCCAAGAGACAGAGAGAAAGAAATTAGAAATATATCCATATTGGATTTGTCCTAGTAGGGATAAAACGCCTCACGAAGGAAGGATTAAACACCTCAATCCTTGCTTTCTTACGTGATGCCAGATTCACAAATTTTGAAGATTACCTATTGAGTTCTGTTGAGTCTGGTCTCTACACAGGACCAATATCTTTTGACTGTTACCCAAATTTCTCGCTTTCTTTAAATGACAAAATATCCAAAAATCCTTTGTCTTTCAAATCAAGACTCACAATTACCAAATGCTTGAAGGATCGATTCCCATAGCTATAATTTACCGAATCCATTACAAAGCTATGACTTCAGCTTTTGCTACAAAAGTCAGATACCATAGTAAGAAAGGCGAAACCCTTCTTTTACAATCTGATCTTTCCAGATCTAACACCGTTATACTGAGACCTATTAGAGGGAGGGATATTACCCTACCGCATTTAATGGATCTTAGAAGGTGTTGCTAAACCTGAACCTCTAGAGACTTCCCAACCAAATATCCGTCTCAGAGAAATAACCCAACACCAGGATGGTAGAGTCAGTCTATCGTTCCATAGAAAATCTACGAGTAGTAGATACGATGATTCAAGTTCCGTAGAAACTCTTGACTTAGGAAGAATCTCACAAATTCCTTCGGTCATAAATACTCCATACAAAACAAAACCAAGACATTCTACGTCAGATTTACCCAATCTACGAAACGTAGACTACTCCAACGAAATACCGAGACCCGTTTATGAAAATTCCACTGTTAGAGAAAAGATAGAGGACCAGGAACCTACTAGTCCCACTTTTTCCTCGATTATAGAAAAAATATAGTAAAAGAACTTGGTGTTTTACAAAAAGATTTCAAAGTTGATAAAAATTCCTACAAAACGATTTTTATGAAAAATACAACCTTGAAAAACGAATTTGGTTCTTCAAGACCTTTTCAAAAACTAGGACACAAATACAGGAAAAATTCTACGAGTTTGTTAATAGACATAGGATAAACATCCTTTTATTTGACTGGTTCAATTATTATTCCTCCCAAAATTCCATTTATTATCCCTTTTCCAGTACGGTAAATCCCGTTACGACTAGGACCAAATCACCGGAATGGAAAACCTTAGCTGATTCTAAGAAAGTCCAGTCCGGCCACATGAAAGACCACCCCTTAGTCACCATAGATTCCCTAGGACCGACTAAGGATACAAAATTGAAAAACGTCTTTCAGGTGCCCAAAGATGCTGTCAAAAACATCCAACAAAACAAGTCTGAATTTATTCAGGCTATCCAAGATCAATTGAGTAGAATTAGGACATCCAACAGTTCTAATACTGAAACCATTGTTACAGATACCCCACAATCTTGCAATAAAATCACAACTCGATTTAATGACTCCAATAACAATGATACTTTAGAACAATTACAAGTCACTACAAAACCCAAAAGGAGTGTTTCCAGATACAAGTATATAACATGCTACAAATGCAAAGCAGAAATGGTCACGCTTTGAAATTCTGTAAAAGGAATAAAAAATTACAAAAACCAGGTTTGGATGAAGTAGTAGTCCAAAGAATCTCCGACCCTCCAATAAATTCCTCTAATTCAGACTCCTCTGATTCAACCACCAAAATAGAGTCTGACTATTTTTCTCTGTCTTCAGATGTTAATAAACCCTCTTCTAGTTGTACATGAAACTGTAGCAAGACTCATAAATCCCTTAAGAGTACTTCAAGAGGTAACAAAAGGAGAGATTTCAGCAAAACCAATGAAGAGTATTACAAAAATCCCTACAAAAATACTCATCATTCCAAAAAAACCAAATACCAAAAAAGCTGATTCCAGATACAAAGACTTTACGTGTTGCAAATGTCACAAAAAGGGCCATACATCGAAATACTGCAAAATGAACAAAAAATTACAAGAATTGAAACTCGACGATGAAGTCACCCAAAAAATCTCCAATCTTCTCATTGATTCCTCCGATTCAAATGCCGAGTCAGAACCTGACTACTTTTCTCTGTCTTCTGAAGACAACAAAGCCCTTCAAATAGATGAATTACTTACAACCAGTTCTTTCAAAATTTTGATAAGGGTAAGGGAAAACTTGTTTGTGTTTTAACCAAGGATCAAGAATTTACGTTAGAAATGGTTCAACACATAGATGTCGAACACCAAAAAGATTATTTGAATAAACTCCTCAAATCCTTTACCGACGAGAAAAAAGATTTCAAAAATACGATTTCCCTCAAATACCCATATGATTCAGTTCATATGACTCATATCATATGATCCAAAATACCTTAGAAATTCCTGAGGTATATCTCCTTGATAATATACTTTGTAAATTCCAATTTGTTTTAAATGAATATGATTATGGACGGTACTACCTCCTAATCTTTTAAATACTTCATGCTTTTAAATTCTTTAAATTCCTGCATAAAATATTTGGTCGGTTCAACCGCCTGTTTGATTAAAATTCCTGCAGAACCTTTGATTTATGGTTTCCATAACTGGAACCTTAAATTGTAAGTTAATCTTTATTTACTTTCTGCATATTTCAATTATCTTTTAATTTTTCAATCCCTTATATCCCGATTCCTTCCGTTTCTGTTATCCCCTTTAGATCCTCGGCCTAAGTTTGGTATCAAAACCATAAAGGGTAGACATAGAGAGAATAGTGTCCAGATCAGATGAGATTCCATTTTAGAGGTTCGGGTTCTTCCGAGGTTTTGTGCTTAGGATAGTCCGGGGTCAGTAAGTCCTCAACGAACGCAGACAGTTATACCCTAGGGAAGGACTTTGATTGTAGGAAGAGTCCAGGTGCTCAGTTATAGGAGTTCCATAACATGGATCCGCTTTCAAAAGATCTACTTCTTGTGATTTTGGTTCATCTTCTTCCATGGATCCAAAGAAGATAATAAACACCGAAGAAATCTTGATACAAGTTTTTGAAAATCTATATATAATTGGCAAATACCGAGAGTAAATCGAGATCGATTTACAAAAATTCCAAATACCGCTTATTCAAAACCGATTTCACAATCAAAACAGAGGAAAGAGATATCCAATTATCTCAACCTTTTTGAAACAATCCAATTACTTTCTCAAAGTTCCCTGAAGAGACACAGAGAAAGAAATTACAAATATATCCATATTGGATTTGTCCTAGTAGGGATAAAACGCCTCACGAAGGAAGGATTAAACACCTCAATCCTTGCTTTCTTACGTGATGCCAGATTCACAAATTTTGAAGATTCCCTATTGAGTTCTGTTGAGTCTGGTCTCTACACAGGACCAATATCTTTTGACTGTTACCCAAATTTCTCAGTTTCTTTAAATGACAAAAATATCCAAAAATCCCTTGTCTTACAAATCAAGACTCACAATTACCAAATGCTTGAAGGATCGATTCCCATAGCTATAATTTACCGAATCCATTACAAAGCTATGACTTCAGCTTTTGCTACAAAAGTCAGATACCATAGTAAGAAAGGCGAAACCCTTCTTTTACAATCTGATCTTTCCAGATCTAACACCGTTATACTGAGACCTATTAGATGGAGGGATATTACCCTACCAAAGGAATGGATCTTAGAAGGTGTTGCTAAACCTGAACCTCTAGAGACTTCCCAACCAAATATCCGTCTCATAGAAATAACCCGACACCAGGATGGTAGAGTCAGTCTATCATTCCATAGAAAATCTACGAGTAGTAGATACGATGATTCAAGTTCCGTAGAAACTCTTGACTTAGGAAGACTCCCACCACCTCCTTCGCTCATAAATACTCCATCCAAAACAAACCCCAGACATTCTACGTCAGATTTACCCACTCTACGAAACGTAGACTCCTCCACCGAAATACCGAGACCCGTTTATGAAAGTTCCACTGTTAGAGAAAAGATAGAGGACCAGGAACCTACTAGTCCGACTTTTTCCTCGAGTATAGAAAAAATATAGTAAAAGAACTTGGTGTTTTACAAAAGATTTCAAAGTTGATAAAAATTCCTACAAAACAATTTTTATGAAAAATACAACCTTGAAAAACGAATTTGGTTCTTCAAGACCTTTTCAAAAACTAGGACACAAATACAGGAAAAATTCTACGAGTTTGTTAATAGACATAGGATAAACATCCTTTTATTTGACTGGTTCAATTATTATTCCTCCCAAAATTCCATTTATTATCCCTTTTCCAGTACGGTAAATCCTGCTATTTACTAGGACCAAATCACCTGAATGGAAAACCTTAGCCGATTCTAAGAAAGTCCAAATGCCACATGAAAGACCACCCCTTAGTCACCATAGATTCCCTAGGACCGACTAAGGATACAAAATTGAAAAACGTCTTTCAGGTGCCCAAAGATGCTGTCAAAAACATCCAACAAAACAAGTCTGAATTTATTCAGGCTATCCAAGATCAATTGAGTAGAATTAGGACATCCAACAGTTCTAATACTGAAACCATTGTTACAGATACCCCACAATCTTGCAATAAAATCACAACTCTGACGAATGACTCCAATAACAATGATACTTTAGAACAATTACAAGTCACTACAAAACCCAAAAGGAGTGTTTCCAGATACAAGTATATAACATGCTACAAATGCAGCAGAAATGGTCACGCTTTGAAATTCTGTAAAAGGAATAAAAAATTACAAAAACCAGGTTTGGATGAAGTAGTAGTCCAAACAATCTCCGACCCTCCAATAAATTCCTCTGATTCAGCCACCAAAACAGAGTCTGACTATTTTTCTTTGTCTTCAGATCTTAATAAACCCTCTTCTAGTTGTACAGGAAACTGTAGCAAGACTCATAAATCCCTTAAGAGTACTTCAAGAGGTTACAAAAGGAGAGATTTCAGCAAAACCAATGAAGAGTATTACAAAAATCCCTACAAAAATACTCATCATTCCAAAAAAACCAAATACCAAAAAAGCTGATTCCAGATACAAAGACTTTACGCGTTGCAAATGTCACAAAAAGGGCCATACATCGAAATACTGCAAAATGAACAAAAAATTACAAGAATTGAAACTCGACGATGAAGTCACCCAAAAAATCTCCAATCTTCTCATTGATTCCTCCGATTCAAATGCCGAGTCAGAACCTGACTACTTTTCTCTGTCTTCTGAAGACAACAAAGCCCTTCAAATAGATGAATTACTTACAACCAGTTCTTCTGAAAATTTTGATAAGGGTAAGGGAAAACTTGTTTGTGTTTTAACCAAGGATCAAGAATTTATGTTAGAAATGGTTCAACACATAGATGTCGAACACCAAAAAGATTATTTGAATAAACTCCTCAAATCCTTTACCGACGAGAAAAAAGATTTCAAAAATACGATTTCCCTCAAATACCCATATGATTCAGTTCATATGACCCATATCATCTGACTCATATCATATGATCCAAAATACCTTAGAAATTCCTGAGGTATATCTCCTTGATAATATACTTTGTAAATTTCAATTTGTTTTAAATGAATATGATTATGGACGGTACTACCTCCTAATCTTTTAAATACTTCATGCTTTTAAATTCATGCTTTAAATACTTGGCCGGTTCAACCGCCTGTTTGATTTAAATTCCTGCAGAACCTTTGATTTATGGTTTCCATAACTGGAACCTTAAATTCTAAGTTAATCTTTATTTACTTTCTGCTTATTTCAATTATCTTTTAATTTTTCAATCCCTTATATCCCGATTCCTTCCGTTTCTATTATCTCCTTTAGATCCTCGACCTAAGTTTGGTAACAAAGACATAAAGGGTAGACATACAGAGAATAGTGTCCAGATCAGATGAGATTCCATTTTAGAGGTTCGGGTTCTTCCGAGGTTTTGTGCTTAGGATAGTCCGGGGTCAGTAAGTCCTCAACGAACGCAGACAGTTATACCCTAGGGAAGGACTTTGATTGTAGGAAGAGTCCAGGTGCTCAGTTATAGGAGTTCCATAACATGGATCCGTTTCTCAACAGATCTACTTCTTGTGATTTTGGTTCATCTTCTTCCATGGATCCAAAGAAGATAATAAACACCGAAGAAATCTTGATACAAGTTTTTGAAAAATCTATATATAATTGGCAAATACCGAGAGTAAATCGAGATCAGATTTACAAAAATTCCAAATACCAGTTATTCAAAACTGATTTCACAATCAAAACAGAGGAAAGAGATATCCAATTATCTCAACCTTTTGAAACAGTCCAATTACTTTCTCAAAGTTCCCTGAAGAGACACAGAGAAAGAAATTACAAATATATCCATATTGGATTTGTCCTAGTAGGGATAAAACGCCTCACGAAGGAAGGATTAAACACCTCAATCCTTGCTTTCTTACGTGATGCCAGATTCACAAATTTTGAAGATTCCCTATTGAGTTCTGTTGAGTCTGGTCTCTACACAGGACCAATATCTTTTGACTGTTACCCAAATTTCTCAGTTTCTTTAAATGACAAAAATATCCAAAAATCCCTTGTCTTACAAATCAAGACTCACAATTACCAAATGCTTGAAGGATCGATTCCCATAGCTATAATTTACCGAATCCATTACAAAGCTATGACTTCAGCTTTTGCTACAAAAGTCAGATACCATAGTAAGAAAGGCGAAACCCTTCTTTTACAATCTGATCTTTCCAGATCTAACACCGTTATACTGAGACCTATTAGAGGGAGGGATATTACCCTACCAGACGAATGGATCTTAGAAGGTGTTGCTAAACTTGAACCTCTAGAGACTTCCCAACCAAATATCCGTCTCAGAGAAATAACCCAACACCAGGATGGTAGAGTCAGTCTATCGTTCCATAGAAAATCTACGAGTAGTAGATACGATGATTCAAGTTCCGTAGAAACTCTTGACTTAGGAAGAATCTCACAAATTCCTTCGGTCATAAATACTCCATACAAAACAAAACCAAGACATTCTACGTCAGATTTACCCAATCTACGAAACGTAGACTACTCCAACGAAATACCGAGACCCGTTTATGAAAATTCCACTGTTAGAGAAAAGATAGAGGACCGGGAACCTACTAGTCCCACTTTTTCCTCGATTATAGAAAAAATATAGTAAAAGAACTTGGTGTTTTACAAAAAGATTTCAAAGTTGATAAAAATTCCTACAAAACGATTTTTATGAAAAATACAACCTTGAAAAACGAATTTGGTTCTTCAAGACCTTTTCAAAAACTAGGACACAAATACAGGAAAAATTCTACGAGTTTGTTAATAGACATAGGATAAACATCCTTTTATTTGACTGGTTCAATTATTATTCCTCCCAAAATTCCATTTATTATCCCTTTTCCAGTACGGTAAATCCCGTTACGACTAGGACCAAATCACCGGAATGGAAAACCTTAGCTGATTCTAAGAAAGTCCAGTCCGGCCACATGAAAGACCACCCCTTAGTCACCATAGATTCCCTAGGACCGACTAAGGATACAAAATTGAAAAACGTCTTTCAGGTGCCCAAAGATGCTGTCAAAAACATCCAACAAAACAAGTCTGAATTTATTCAGGCTATCCAAGATCAATTGAGTAGAATTAGGACATCCAACAGTTCTAATACTGAAACCATTGTTACAGATACCCCACAATCTTGCAATAAAATCACAACTCTGACGAATGACTCCAATAACAATGATACTTTAGAACAATTACAAGTCACTACAAAACCCAAAAGGAGTGTTTCCAGATACAAGTATATAACATGCTACAAATGCAGCAGAAATGGTCACGCTTTGAAATTCTGTAAAAGGAATAAAAAATTACAAAAACCAGGTTTGGATGAAGTAGTAGTCCAAAGAATCTCCGACCCTCCAATAAATTCCTCTAATTCAGACTCCTCTGATTCAACCACCAAAATAGAGTCTGACTATTTTTCTCTGTCTTCAGATGTTAATAAACCCTCTTCTAGTTGTACATGAAACTGTAGCAAGACTCATAAATCCCTTAAGAGTACTTCAAGAGGTAACAAAAGGAGAGATTTCAGCAAAACCAATGAAGAGTATTACAAAAATCCCTACAAAAATACTCATCATTCCAAAAAAACCAAATACCAAAAAAGCTGATTCCAGATACAAAGACTTTACGCGTTGCAAATGTCACAAAAAGGGCCATACATCGAAATACTGCAAAATGAACAAAAAATTACAAGAATTGAAACTCGACGATGAAGTCACCCAAAAAATCTCCAATCTTCTCATTGATTCCTCCGATTCAAATGCCGAGTCAGAACCTGACTACTTTTCTCTGTCTTCTGAAGACAACAAAGCCCTTCAAATAGATGAATTACTTACAACCAGTTCTTCTGAAAATTTTGATAAGGGTAAGGGAAAACTTGTTTGTGTTTTAACCAAGGATCAAGAATTTACGTTAGAAATGGTTCAACACATAGATGTCGAACACCAAAAAGATTATTTGAATAAACTCCTCAAATCCTTTACCGACGAGAAAAAAGATTTCAAAAATACGATTTCCCTCAAATACCCATATGATTCAGTTCATATGACTCATATCATATGATCCAAAATACCTTAGAAATTCCTGAGGTATATCTCCTTGATAATATACTTTGTAAATTCCAATTTGTTTTAAATGAATATGATTATGGACGGTACTACCTCCTAATCTTTTAAATACTTCATGCTTTTAAATTCTTTAAATTCCTGCATAAAATATTTGGTCGGTTCAACCGCCTGTTTGATTAAAATTCCTGCAGAACCTTTGATTTATGGTTTCCATAACTGGAACCTTAAATTGTAAGTTAATCTTTATTTACTTTCTGCATATTTCAATTATCTTTTAATTTTTCAATCCCTTATATCCCGATTCCTTCCGTTTCTGTTATCCCCTTTAGATCCTCGGCCTAAGTTTGGTATCAAAACCATAAAGGGTAGACATAGAGAGAATAGTGTCCAGATCAGATGAGATTCCATTTTAGAGGTTCGGGTTCTTCCGAGGTTTTGTGCTTAGGATAGTCCGGGGTCAGTAAGTCCTCAACGAACGCAGACAGTTATACCCTAGGGAAGGACTTTGATTGTAGGAAGAGTCCAGGTGCTCAGTTATAGGAGTTCCATAACATGGATCCGTTTCTCAACAGATCTACTTCTTGTGATTTTGGTTCATCTTCTTCCATGGATCCAAAGAAGATAATAAACACCGAAGAAATCTTGATACAAGTTTTTGAAAAATCTATATATAATTGGCAAATACCGAGAGTAAATCGAGATCAGATTTACAAAAATTCCAAATACCAGTTATTCAAAACTGATTTCACAATCAAAACAGAGGAAAGAGATATCCAATTATCTCAACCTTTTGAAACAGTCCAATTACTTTCTCAAAGTTCCCTGAAGAGACACAGAGAAAGAAATTACAAATATATCCATATTG
This sequence comes from Anisodus acutangulus, assembly GCA_029783415.1. NCBI lineage: Eukaryota > Viridiplantae > Streptophyta > Magnoliopsida > Solanales > Solanaceae > Anisodus > Anisodus acutangulus. Next base: position 16,845,792 of record CM056496.1, on the reverse strand, counting down.
GATTTGTCCTAGTAGGGATAAAACGCCTCACGAAGGAAGGATTAAACACCTCAATCCTTGTTGTCTTACGTGATGTCAGATTCACAAATTTTGAAGATTCCCTATTGAGTTCTATTGAGTCTAGTCTCTACACAGGACCAATATCTTTTGACTGTTACCCAAATTTCTCAGTTTCTTTAAATGACAAAAATATCCAAAAATCCCTTGTCTTACAAATCAAGACTCACAATTACCAAATGCTTGAAGGATCGATTCCCATAGCTATAATTTACCGAATCCATTACGAATCTATGACTTCAGCTTTTGCTACAAAAGTCAGATACCATAGTAAGAAAGGCGAAACCATTCTTTTACAAATTGATCTTTCCAGATCTAACACCGTTATACTGAGACCTATTAGATGGAGGGATATTACCCTACTGCATTTAATGGATCTTAGAAGGTGTTGCTAAACCTGAACCTCTAGAGACTTCCCAACCAAATATCCATCTCAGAGAAATAACCCAACACCAGGATAGTAGAGTCAGTCTATCGTTCCATAGAAAATCTACGAGTAGTAGATACGATGATTCAAGTTCTGTAAAAACTCTTGACTTAGGAAGAATCTCACAAATTCCTTCGGCCATACATACTCAATACAAATCAAAACCCAGACATTCTACGTCAGATTTACCCAATCTACGAAACGTAGACTACTCCAACGAAATACCGAGACCCGTTTATGAAAATTCCACTGTTAGAGAAAAGATAGAGGACCAGGAACCTACTAGTCTGACTTTTTCCTCGATTACAGAAAATGTAGTAAACGAACTTGGTGTTTTACAAAAATTCAAAGTTGATAAAAAATTCCTACAAAACGATTTTTATGAAAAATACAACCTTGAAAAGCAAATTTGGTTCTTCAAAACCTTTTCAAAAACTAGGACACAAATACAGGAAAAGTTCTACTAGTTTGTTAATAGACATAGGATAAACATCCTTTTATTTGACTGGTTCGATTATTATTCCTCCTAAAATTCCACTTATTATCCCTTTTCCACTACGGTAAATCCCGTTACGACTAGGACCAAATCACCGGAATGGAAAACCTTAGCTGATTCTAAGAAAGTCCAGTCCGGCCACATGAAAGACCACCCCTTAGTCACCATAGATTCCCCAGGACCGACTAAGGATACAAAATTGAAAAACCTCTTTCAGGTGCCCAAAGATGCTGTCAAAAACATCCAACAAAACAAGTCTGAATTTATTCAGGCTATCCAAGATCAATTGAGTAGAATTGGGACATCCAACAGTTCTAATACTGAAACCATTGTTACAGATACCCCACAATCTTCCAATAAAATCACAACTCTGACGAATGACTCCAATAACAATGATACTTTAGAACAATTACAAGTCACTACAAATCCCAAAAGGAGTGTTTCCAGATACAAGCATATAACATGCTACAAATGCAGCAGAAATGGTCACACTTTGAGATTCTGTAAAAGGAATAAAAAATTACAAAAACCAGGTTTGGATGAAGTAGTAGTCCAAACAATCTCCGACCCTCCAATAAATTCCTCTGATTCAGACTCCTCTGATTCAGCCACCAAAACAGAGTCTGACTATTTTTCTCTGTCTTCAGATGTTAATAAACCCTCTTCTAGTTGTACAGGAAACTGTAGCAAGACTCATAAATCCCTTAAGAGTACTTCAAGAGGTTACAAAAGGAGAGATTTCAGCAAAACCAATGAAGAGTATTACAAAAATCCCTACAAAAATACTCATCATTCCAAAAAAACCAAATACCAAAAAAGTTGATTCCAGATACAAAGACTTTACGTGTAGCAAATGTCACAAAAAGGGCCATACATCGAAATACTGCAAAATGAACAAAAAATTACAAGAATTGAAACTCGACGATGAAGTCACCCAAAAAATCTCCAATCTTCTCATTGATTCCTCCGATTCAGATGCCGAGTCAGAACCTGACTACTTTTCTCTGTCTTCTGAAGACAACAAAGCCCTTCAAATAGATGAATTGCTTACAACCAGTTCTTCTGAAAATTTTGATAAGGGTAAGGGAAAACTTGTTTGTGTTTTAACCAAGGATCAAGAATTTACGTTAGAAATGGTTCAACACATAGATGTCGAACACCAAAATGATTATTTGAATAAACTCCTCGAATCCTTTATCGACGAGAAAAAAGATTATAAAAATATGATTTCCCTCAAATACCCATATGATTCAGTTCATATGACCCACATCATCTGACTCATATCATATGATCCAAAATACCTTAGAAATTCCTGAGGTATATCTCCTTGATAATATACTTTGTAAATTCCAATTTGTTTTAAATGAATATGATTATGGACGGTACTACCTCCAAATCTTTTAAATACTTCATGCTTTTAAATTCTTTAAATTCCTGCATTAAATACTTGATTTATGGTTTCCATAACTGGAACCTTAAATTGTAAGTTAATCTTTATTTACTTTCTGCATATTTCAATTATCTTTTAATTTTTCAATCCCTTATATCCCGATTCCTTCCGTTTCTGTTATCCCCTTTAGATCATCGGCCTAAGTTTGGTATCAAAGCCATAAAGGGTAGACATAGAGAGAATAGTGTCCAGATCAGATGAGATTCCATTTTAGAGGTTCGGGTTCTTCCGAGGTTTTGTGCTTAGGATAGTCCGGGGTCAGTAAGTCCTCAACGAACGCAGACAGTTATACCCTAGGGAAGGACTTTGATTGTAGGAAGAGTCCAGGTGCTCAGTTATAGGAGTTCCATAACATGGATCCGTTTCTCAACAGATCTACTTCTTGTGATTTTGGTTCATCTTCTTCCATGGATCCAAAGAAGATAATAAACACCGAAGAAATCTTGATACAAGATTTTGAAAAATCTATTGATAATTGGGAAATACCGAGAGTAAATCGAGATCAGATTTACAAAAATTCCAAATACCAGTTATTCAAAACCGATTTCACAATCAAAACAGAGGAAAGAGATATCCAATTATCTCAACCTTTTTAAACCATCCAATTACTTTCTCAAAGTTCCCTGAAGAGACACAGAGAAAGAAATTACAAATATATCCATATTGGATTAGTCCAAGTAGGCATAAAACCCCTCACGAAGGAAGGATTAAACACCTCAATCCTTGCTATCTTACGTGATGCCAGATTCACAAATTTCAAAGATTCCCTAATGAGTTATGTTGATTCTAGTCTCTACACAGGACCAATATCTTTTGACTGTTACCCAAATTTCTCAGTTTCTTTAAATGACAAAAATATCCAAAAATCCCTTGTCTTACAAATCAAGACTCACAATTACCAAATGCTTGAAGGATCGATTCCAATAGCTATAATTTACCGAATCCATTACAAAGCTATGACTTCAGCTTTTGCTACAAAAGTCAGATACCATAGTAAGAAAGGTGAAACCCTTCTTTTACAAACTAATCTTTCCAGATCTAACACCGTTATACTGAGAGATATTAGATGGAGGGATATTACCCTACCAGACGAATGGATCTTAGAAGGTGTTGCTAAACTTGAACCTCTAGAGACTTCCCAACCAAATATCCGTCTCAGAGAAATAACCCAACACCAGGATGGTAGAGTCAGTCTATCGTTCCATAGAAAATCTACGAGTAGTAGATACGATGATTCAAGTTCCGTAGAAACTCTTGACTTAGGAAGAATCTCACAAATTCCTTCGGTCATAAATACTCCATACAAAACAAAACCCAGACATTCTACGTCAGATTTACCCAATCTACGAAACGTAGACTACTCCAACGAAATACCGAGACCCGTTTATGAAAATTCCACTGTTAGAGAAAAGATAGAGGACCAGGAACCTACTAGTCCGACTTTTTCCTCGATTACAGAAAATATAGTAAACGAACTTGGTGTTTTACAAAAAGATTTCAAAGTTGATAAAAAATTCCTACAAAACGATTTTTATGAAAAATACAACCTTGAAAAATGAATTTGGTTCTTCAAAACCTTTTCAAAAACTAGGACACAAATACAGGAAAAATTCTACAAGTTTGTTAATAGACATATGATAAACATCATTTTATTTGACTGGTTCGATTATTATTCCTCCCAAAATTCCACTTATTATCCCTTTTCCACTACGGTAAATCCCGTTACGACTAGGACCAAATCACCGGAATGGAAAACCTTAGCTGATTCTAAGAAAGTCTAGTCCGGCCACTTGAAAGACCACCCCTTAGTCACCATAGATTCCCCAGGACCGACTAAGGATACAAAATTGAAAAACCTCTTTCAGGTGCCCAAAGATGATGTCAAAAACATCCAACAAAACAAGTCTGAATTTATTTAGGCTATCTAAGATCAATTGAGTAGAAATGGGACATCCAACAGTTCTAATACTGAAACCATTGTTACAGATACCCCACAATCTTGCAATAAAATCACAACTCTGACGAATGACTCCAATAACAATGATACTTTAGAACAATTACAAGTCACTACAAATCCCAAAAGGAGTGTTTCCAGATACAAGCATATAACATGCTACAAATGCAGCAGAAATGGTCACACTTTGAGATTCTGTAAAAGGAATAAAAAATTACAAAAACCAGGTTTGGATGAAGTAGTAGTCCAAAGAATCTCCGACCCTCCAATAAATTCCTCTGATTCAGACTCCTCTGATTCAGCCACCAAAACAGAGTCTGACTATTTTTCTCTGTCTTCAGATGTTAATAAACCCTCTTCTAGTTGTACATGAAACTGTAGCAAGACTCATAAATCCCTTAAGAGTACTTCAAGAGGTTACAAAAGGAGAGATTTCAGCAAAACCAATGAAGAGTATTACAAAAATCCCTACAAAAATACTCATCATTCCAAAAAGACCAAATACCAAAAAAGCTGATTCCAGATACAAAGACTTTACGTGTTGCAAATGTCACAAAAAGGGCCATACATCGAAATACTGCAAAATGAACAAAAAATTACAAGAATTGAAACTCGACGATGAAGTCACCCAAAAAATCTCCAATCTTCTCATTGATTCCTCCGATTCAGATGCCGAGTCAGAACCTGACTACTTTTCTCTGTCTTCTGAAGACAACAAAGCCCTTCAAATAGATGAATTGCTTACAACCAGTTCTTCTGAAAATTTTGATAAGGGTAAGGGAAAACTTGTTTGTGTTTTAACCAAGGATCAAGAATTTATGTTAGAAATGGTTCAACACATAGATGTCGAACACCAAAAAGATTATTTGAATAAACTCCTCAAATCCTTTACCGACGAGAAAAAAGATTTCAAAAATACGATTTCCCTCAAATACCCATATGATTCAGTTCATATGACCCATATCATCTGACTCATATCATATGATCCAAAATACCTTAGAAATTCCTGAGGTATATCTCCTTGATAATATACTTTGTAAATTCCAATTTGTTTTAAATGAATATGATTATGGACGGTACTACCTCCTAATCTTTTAAATACTTCATGCTTTTAAATTCTTTAAATTCCTGCATTAAATACTTGGCCGGTTCAACCGCCTGTTTGATTTAAATTCCTGCAGAACCTTTGATTTATGGTTTCCATAACTGGAACCTTAAATTGTAAGTTAATCTTTATTTACTTTCTGCATATTTCAATTATCTTTTAATTTTTCAATCCCTTATATCCCGATTCCTTCCGTTTCTGTTATCCCCTTTAGATCCTCGGCCTAAGTTTGGTATCAAAGCCATAAAGGGTAGACATAGAGAGAATAGTGTCCAGATCAGATGAGATTCCATTTTAGAGGTTCGGGTTCTTCCGAGGTTTTGTGCTTAGGATAGTCCGGGGTCAGTAAGTCCTCAACGAACGCAGACAGTTATACCCTAGGGAAGGCCTTTGATTGTAGGAAGAGTCCAGGTGCTCAGTTATAGGAGTTCCATAACATGGATCCGTTTCTCAACAGATCTACTTCTTGTGATTTTGGTTCATCTTCTTCCATGGATCCAAAGAAGATAATAAACACCGAAGAAATCTTGATACAAGATTTTGAAAAATCTATTGATAATTGGGAAATACCGAGAGTAAATCGAGATCAGATTTACAAAAATTCCAAATACCAGTTATTCAAAACCGATTTCACAATCAAAACAGAGGAAAGAGATATCCAATTATCTCAACCTTTTGAAACAATCCAATTACTTTCTCAAAGTTCCCTGAAGAGACACAGAGAAAGAAATTACAAATATATCCATATTGGATTAGTCCAAGTAGGGATAAAACCCCTCACGAAGGAAGGATTAAACACCTCAATCCTTGCTATCTTACGTGATGCCAGATTCACAAATTTCGAAGATTCCCTATTGAGTTCTGTTGAGTCTAGTCTCTACACAGGACCAATATCTTTTGACTGTTACCCAAATTTCTCAGTTTCTTTAAATGACAAAAATATCCAAAAATCCCTTGTCTTACAAATCAAGACTCACAATTACCAAATGCTTGAAGGATCGATTCCCGTAGCTATAATTTACCGAATCCATTACAAATCTATGACTTCAGCTTTTGCTACAAAAGTCAGATACCATAGTAAGAAAGGCGAAACCCTTCTTTTACAAACTGATCTTTCCAGATCTAACACCGTTATACTGAGACCTATTAGATGGAGGGATATTACCCTACCAGACGAATGGATCTTAGAAGGTGTTGCTAAACCTGAACCTCTAGAGACTTCCCAACCAAATATCCGTCTCAGAGAAATAACCCAACACCAGGATGGTAGAGTCAGTCTATCGTTCCATAGAAAATCTACGAGTAGTAGATACGATGATTCAAGTTCCGTAGAAACTCTTGACTTAGGAAGAATCTCACAAATTCCTTCGGTCATAAATACTCCATACAAAACAAAACCCAGACATTCTACGTCAGATTTACCCAATCTACGAAACGTAGACTACTCCAACGAAATACCGAGACCCGTTTATGAAAATTCCACTGATAGAGAAAAGATAGAGGACCAGGAACCTAATGAGAGCTTGTTCAATGCACGAAGATGGTATAAATGCAAAAATCCAAGGAAGATCTTACCATCTACAAGAACTGAAAAAAGATTTTTCTTTTGAAATATTAAATACTCAATTAGAATCACCTGATGTTAAAAACAATATTTCTAAACTCCAAAATTCTTTTGAAACCGAATTATGTTCTGAGATTCCTAATGCCTTTTGGAGTAGAAAGCAACATATCATAGATCTTCCTTACGAAAAGGATTTTGATGAAAAACAAATCCCAACAAAGACAAGACCTATCCAAATGAATAGTGATATTGAACAACACTGCAGAAAAGAAATTCAAGATCTTGAAAATAAAAAACTAATTTCCAAATCTAGATCCCCTTGGAGTTGTGATGCGTTCTATGTAAGCAAAAATTCTGAAATAGAAAGAGGAACTCCTAGATTAGTATTTAATTACAAACCTTTAAATACCGCTCTAAAATGGATTAGATACCCAATTCCAAACAAAAAGATTTACTACAAAAGTTACATTCTGCCTTGATATTTTCAAAATTTGATATGAAGTCCGGTTTTTGGAAAACAAAAATTTCTGCAAAAGATCATTACAAAACCGTCTTTACGGTCCCCTTCGGACAATACGAGTGGAATGTAATGCCCTTTGGTCTAAAAAATGCACCTTCTGAATTCCAGCGAATCATGAATGACATCTTCAATGATTATTCCAAATTCTGCATTGTTTATATTGATGATGTCTTAATTTTCTTAAATTTTGTGGAAGAATATTTCAAACACCTCAAAACTTTATTCTATGCTACAAAGAAAAATGGTTTGGTGGTTTCCAAATAAAAAATGAGCCTTTTTCAGACAAAGATTAGATTTCTAGGATATTATATATCCCAGGGGAAAATAACCCCTATAGAAAGATCCTTAGAATTCACTAATAAATTCCCTGACAAAATCCTTGATAAAACTCAATTGCAGAGATTCCTATGAAGCCTAAACTATATTTTAGATTTCTGTCCTGAGATTAATAAAATGGCAAAACTACTCCATGATAGATTGAAAAATAATCCTGCTTCATGGACTAGTAAACATACTACTTGTGTCCAGAATACTAAAAAGAAAGTGCTAGAAATACCTTGTCTTCATTTAGCAACATGGTGAAATTCATGGTGGGAGCAATTCAGATCCACCCTAGAAATACAAATACCAAAAGTCACTAAATCTTTCAGCCTCTTCAAATCCCAATATAAACCCTCTAAGGAAGAAAAACGATTTGTGCCACTACACTTTTTTCACACAAAATTCCACTTACCATGGTTATTTACATGGTTCGTAGATTATTCAGACAATAAAATATCAACAATCCGAAGAAGATTCAAAATCAGATGGTGAGACAGGTTTAAGATACCGTTAAGCCTCACCCCACCAAAAGTCCAGGGATGGTTAAATGCTCGAAAATCTATTCCAGTACAGGCACCACTAAAAACACCAGAGAACACCCAGTTCCTTTCACGGAAATCCCAGATGGCCACAATGTTTGCAGCGGCCAAAAATTCAGAAGAAATGCAAGCCATAATTCTGAAATTTGCACCGTCTTCATCAAAACAAGGTTCTTCATCATCATCAGAAGAAGAACCAGAGATTGATATTGAAGACATTCCAGTTTTTGGCAATAGTAGATTCTGAAGAAAGTTGTCAAAATAATTCAAAATACCCGGAGTAGAGTTCAGACAAAATTCCGTCAAAAGAAAAAGCTACTTTCAAAAAAACAAAAGCAAAAGCAAAGATTCTATCAATAATTGAAGAAAATGCCAAAAGGATGAATAGTCATTCTCCACTCGGATGAATAGTTATTCTCCACTTAGATGAATAGTTAGATTCCTTTTTAATTACGAAAATGTCATGTAAAACTCCTATAAAAGGAGACCCCCTCTCCCGTAGTAGGATAAGTTCAATTTTTAGAAGTTCTTTTTCTAAGTTCATTTCTCTTTCTAAACTAGAGAGAAGTTGAGAGCTCTTACTAAATTCCCCTTTAGGTTAGATTAAAATTCCTAATATTTCCTCAAATACTCATATGATTCAGTTCATATGACCCATATCATATGACTCATATCATATGATCCAAAATACCTTAGAAATTCCCAAGGTATATCTTCTTGATAATATACTTTGTAAATTCCAATTTGTTTTAAATGAATATGATTATGGATGGTACTACCTCCTAATCTTTTAAATACTTCATGCTTTTAAATTTTTAAAATTCCTGCATTAAATACTTGGCCGATTCAACCGCCTATTTGATTTAAATTCCTGCAGAACCTTTGATTTAAGGTTTGCATAACTGGAACCTTAAATTGTAAGTTAATCTTTATTTCAATTATCTTTTAATTTTTCAATCCCTTATATCCCAATTCTTTCCGTTTCTGTTATCCCCTTTAGATCCTCGGCCTAAGTTTGGTATCAAAGCCATAAAGGGTAGAGATAGAGAAAATAATGTCCATATCAGATGAGATTCCATTTTAGAGGTTCGGGTTCTTCCGAGGTTTTGTTCTTAGGATAGTCCGGGGTCGGTAAGTCCCCAACGAACGCAGGCAGTTATACCCTAGGGAAGGCCTTTGATTGTAGGAAGAGTCTAGGTGCTCTGTGAGAGTCCCATAACATGGATCCGTTTCTCAACAGATCTACTTCTAATGATTTTGGTTCATCTTCTTCCATGGATCCAAAGAAGATAATAAACACCGAAGAAATCTTGATACAAGATTTTGAAAAATCTATTGATAATTGAGAAATATCGAGAGTAAATCGAGATCAGATTTGCAAAAATTCCAAATACCAGTTATTCAAAACCGGACTGTCTTCACTATCAATCTATGGTTCTTCTTCTTCTGATGAAGAGCCTTGTTTTGATGAAGGCGGTGCAAATTTCAGAATTATAGCTTGTATTTCTTCTGGATTTTTGGCCGCTGCAAGCATTGTGGCCTGGTATAAATATATATATGTGGCCTTTGGCCTATAATACATGTATAATTTGTGGCCTTGGGCCCATAATATATATAAATATGGCCTTTGGCCTACAATATATATAACTGGGGGCTTGGGCTCATAATACATCTGCTCAATATGATACTGAATTACTGAATATACTGATATGAACATGAGATACTGTACATGAAATACTGGACATGAAGTACTGAACTGATTATGAGAATTAGAGCTTTAGCGTACTGGGTATTCTAGACTGAGGCTCGTGGATATCTAACACAAGTCTATATTAATTACGTGATGAGTTCACAATAATCAAAGTGATAATTATGAACAACTATGAATTTAAAATCACAAGTCAATAGCATTTTCATGAACTAGGGCCCAAACTCAAATCATGAAATAATTTGCAATAATATTGATGAACGAGGCATGAGGATGACTAAAGACGTTCCCACACATAGATAGAAGCTCTACATACCTTAATCGCTCCTAGACTTGTATTAAAAATCTGAACTTCGGAGTAGAAACCCAAAGATTGAACCTTGAACCCTTGAATTGGGTTTATCCTGAAAACCTAGGTTAAGAATATTGAATTCTACTGGAAATTCCTTAGGATTAAGGTAGAACTACATAGAATCACGTGAAAAAGGCTTACCTTGGTGTAGGAGATGGTTGAGAAGAGAGAGCCTTTGTTCTAGGGCTTGGAAAAAGTAAAACTATAATTTTTGGGACTAAGACTACATATTTATATTGTTCCTATCGGCATGACTTTTTACGGTGGCCTTTACGTTCCATAAAATAATTACGGTGGGGCTTATGGCCCGTAAAACTTTTACGGCCTGTGATTCCTACCGTAAGCCTTAGCGGTGACTTGGATTTCTGAGGTCCGTTTCACGACAACTTTTACGACCCGTAAAACATTTTTCGATCCGTATTTCTAGACATAAAATTGAAGAACGTTGTTTTCATTAAATTTCTAATTTTAACACTTCCCACTGGGTCTTTAAGTCCCTGAATCATAAAAATTTCTTAGTCCAATGGTACGAGGTATTACAATATCTCCTCATTGGGATCATTCATCCTCGAATGATTGGTCATGGTTAACAATAAGATTGGACCTTAAATGTGACTGGCGGAAACATGAAAATACTGCACTGTCATGAACACATTAATACTGAGTTGAATACTAAACTGAGCACTGAACTGAATATTGAACTGAATTATTAAACTAAATAGGAGGTACGAATGTAAAGGATAATTACCTTCAACATTTTCTGCTTGTTTCTCAAATAAGTGAGGATATTTGGACTTCATGTCTTCTTCGGCTTCCCATGTAGCCTCCTCAACATTCTGACTTCTCCACAACACTTTCACTGAGGTTACCTTATTAGTTCTTAACTTTCTAATTTAACGGTCCAAAATAGTCACTGGAATCTCCTCATAGGGCAAACCTTTCTTAACGGTGATGGAGTCGGTAGGGACAACCAATGACGGGTCTTTCACACGCTTTCTCAACATGGATACATAAAATAATGAATGAACAACAACTATATCCTGTGGAAATTCCAGTTGATAAGCCATTTGGACAACTCTCCTCAAAATCCTATATGGCCGAATATATCTGGGACTAAGCTTCCCTTTCTTTCCAAATCTTATGACACCTTTCATAGGTTAGACCTTCAGAAATACCCAATCATCAACTTGAAACTCCAAATCTCTACGTCTCACATCTGGATAGGACTTATGGCGACTGAGCTATTTTCAAATGCTCCTAAATCAACTTGGCCTTCTCCACAACCTGATGGACCAAGTTTGGTCCTAACAATGTTATTTCACTAACTTCGAACCAACCAATTGATGATCTACCCCTTCGCCCATAGAGATCTTCAAATGGTGTCATCTGGATACTGACATGATAACTGTTATTAAAAAAACTCAATGAGAGACAAATGATCATCCCAATTACCCTTAAAATAAAGAACACATGCCCTCAACATATCCTCAAGGGTCTGAATAGTACACTCTGCCTGACCATCTTTCTGAGGATGAAAAGTTGTGTTAAGATTCACCTTCGTACCCAATTCTTTATGAAAAGACTTTCAAAAGTGTGTTGTGAACTGAGCACCACGATTTGAAATAATGGAAACTGGTCCCATGAAGCCTGAAAATTTCACAGATATACAACTTAGCATAATCCTCTATTGAATATGTGGTCTTAACTGGCAAGAAATGGGCTGATTTAGTTAGTCGATCTACAATCACCCAAATCAGTCATGCCTTCGGGCTGAGCGAGGTAGACCTGTTATGAAGTCCATGTTTATCATCTTCCATTTTCAAATAGGAATATTAATATTCTGAGCCAACCCACCAGGACTCTGGTGTTCAGCTTTCACCTGATGACAATTCAGGTACTTGGCTACAAAATCTACCACATTCCTCTTCATATCGTTCCACCAATAAATCTCCTTAATATCATGATACATTTTTGTGGCACCTAGGTGAATAGAATACCTGGAATTATGTGTTTCTGCCATAATTCTCTCTTTGAGTCCGTCTATATCTGGTATGCATAACCGGCCTCAAGGTACCGTCATCTCCCCCTTGTTCAAAAAATGTAGTCTTATGCTTGTGAATCCCCCTTTCAGCTGCAATAAGTAGGAATCACTAAACTGTTTCTCATTCACTTCGGTTACTAAGGAGGATTTAGACTTGTTCATAACAACTACACCATTATCTTCGAAATCCATGAGTCAAACTCCTAGACTTGCTAGTCGATGAATCTCCTTCATCATGGTTCTCTTATCTTCTTCAACATGAACTAAACTCCCCATAAATTTCCGACTAAGAGCATCGGCTACCACGTTTGCTTTCCCTGGATGGTAGAGAACATCTACGTCATAATCCATTATTAATTCGAGCCATCTCCTCTACTTAAGATTCAACTCCCGTTGTTTGAAAATATATTGAAGGCTCTTGTGATCTGTGAAAATATCCACGTGAACTCCATACAAATAGTGACGCCATATCTTGAGTGCAAAGATCACTACTGCTAGTTCTAGATCATGAGTCGGATAGTTCTTTTCATAAGGCTTAAGCTGTCTGGAGGCATAAGATATAACCTTACCGTGTTGCATTACAACACTTCCAAGTCCAACTCCTGAAGCATCACAATATATAATGAATCCATTGGTCCTTTCTGGTAAAGTTAACACTGGAGCAGAAGTTAATCTCATTTTCAATTCTTTGAAACTATGCTCACATGTATCTAACCACTAAAATTTGACTTTCTTCTTAGTCAATCTAGTCAACGAAGCTGAGATGGAAGAAAACCCTTTTACGAAATTCCTGTAATAACCTGCCAGCCCTAAGAAACTCTGAATATCTGAAATAAAAGTGGGTCTGGGCCAATTCTTAACAGCGTCTATTTCTTGAAAATCAACTCGGATACCTTCTCTTGAAATTACATAGCATAAGAATTCCACTGACTTAAGCTAAAATTCACACTTCGAAAATTTAGCATAAAACTTGCGATCCTGAAGTGTCCGCAACACTATTCTAAGATGTTCTGCATGATCAGCCTCACTACGGGAATAGACTAAGATTTTATCAATGAAGACAATGAAGAAAAGATTGAGATAAGGCTTGAAGACCCTGTTCATAAGATCCATAAAAGCAGCTAGGGCATTTGTCAATCCAAATGACATGACACAAAACTCGAAGTGGCCATAGCGAGTTTTGAATGCGGTCTTTGGAATATCAACTTCCTTAACCTTAAGTTGATGGGACCCTGATCTGAGGTCAATCTTGGAATAATAGTAGGCACCCTAAAGTTGGTCAAATAGATCATCGATGTTGGGAAGAGGATATTTGTTCTTAACGATGACCCTATTCAACAACCTGTAGTTAATGCACATATGTAAATACCCATATTTCTTCTAAACAAATAAGACTGGTGCACCCCATAGTGAGACACTTGGTCGAATGAATCCCTTATCTAGGAGATCTTTCAACTGAGCTTTTAATTCTCTCAACTTTGCTGGAGACATTCTATATGGCAAAATAGACATCAGCTAGTGCCGAGAAGCAGACCAATTTTGAACAAACTCCCTATTGGGAGGAACTCCGAGAATATCTTCGGGAAAGACATTTGGAAACTCATTGACAACTGGTACTGACTGAAGATTTGGGGTCTAGATATCTGCATCCCTAACCAAAACTAGATGGTAAATGTATCCTTTGGATATCATCTTTCTGGCTTTAAGATAGGAAATAAACTTATCCATGGGTGCTACTGCATCACACTTCCATTCTATGACGGGTTCACAGGGAAATTCGAATTTTACAATTTTGGTTCTACAACCTACTGTGGAATAAAATGAAGACAACTAGTCTATACCTATGATTACATCAAAGTCTACCATTTCTAACTCTACTAGATCGGCTACTGTAATGCGGTGATAGACTTTAACTAGACAACCCCTATAAATTCTCATAGTTATGACTGACTCACTAACTATAGTGGATACCTCAAAAGGTTCATGTATCTTTTCTAGTTTAATCTATATTTCTTAGCAATAAAATGGGTTACATATGATAGGGTAGATCTAGGATCCATAAGAGCATAAATGTCAAAAGTGAAGACCGTTAATATACATGTGACGACGTCTATACGAGCCTCTGTATCCTAACGACCATATAAAGCATATTAGAGGTTTGGATCTCTTCCTGCATTACTAGGCTTAGCCACACCATACCCTAATTGGGCCTGAGAATTGCGATTCACTGCTGAATTTGTGGACTGAGCTACATTACCACTAGTACCTTGCCTTTTTTATGGACAATCCCTCAAAAAGTGACCCTGCCGACCACACCTAAAGCAACTATTCATATCTGAACGGCACACCCCTGAGTGTCTCTTACCACAAGTATTGCTAGTAGGATGCTGGAAGCCCTTGTGGTCCGTGCTGACCTGCGACTGTGAGCATGTTGCTCTGAAATTCCAACTTTTTTTATCAAACTTAGACTTGAGGGCTAGGGCGCCGGCTGTGTGGGGCAGGTCCAGATGACCTGTTCTTGAAGAACTGCCTGCCTCCACCTCCCCCATGGCTAAAGTGACCTGAGAACTTAGATCTTTTGTTAAACTCCATGTCTTTCTCTTTCTGCAAAGCTTCATCTTCCTTTAACCTTATCTCATTACTTTGTATGAAAGCAACCATCCTCATAATAGTCATCTCTTTGTTCTGAGATGTAACATTAGCTGCATCGTATAGATGGGGATCAAGACCATACATGAAATGCCTAACTATGACCCTCATGTTTGGAACCATATGTGGAGCATATTTTTCCAAAGATATAAACTGCATATAGTACACCTGCACACTCTTGTCGTTCTGCTTAATATTTTCGAATTCTACGGCCTTTGACTCCGTACAACTGGCAGAAAGTGCTCAATAAAAGTACCAGCAAACTCATCCCAAGTCGTTAAAGGTGCATCTTCCCTACGGGACTGCTCCCATGACTCACACCAGATATTGGAAACATCGTGCAACTGGTAAGCTCCCAATTTTGTTGCCTATATCTTAGTAACATGTTTAACCCGAAAGATTTTATGTAGCCCATCAATGAAATTTTATGGATCCTCTGTCTTGCTTGACTCTGTGAACACTAGAGGGTCCATATGAAGAAACTTGCGAGTCTTGGAACTGGATGACTCCCTATTAGTCCCCGTTCTTGGAGTCGTTCCCTGATGTTGGGCTTGAGAAGCCATAAGTTGGGTGAGTAGCTGAATAGCTCTCCTAACCTTAAAATCTGTAGTACTAGGCGAAAAAACTGGGATCTTCACAAGCCTAGTAGTAGCGGGTGGGGGTGTTGTACCCGAATTGGCTCCCTAAGCCTGAGCATCCTCCTCGCGAGCAACATCATTAGTAGCTATTTGGCTATTAGTTGAAGTCCTCTTGGTGTACATTTTTTTCGCAGGCATTTTCTGAAATACGCAATACACACGAGTTAGAAGGATATCCTAAAAGTATATCTCTAACAGCACGATCTATAGTACCAAAAAGTGAGACAATAGTGGATGTCTTGGTGGTCAATTGCTTACATGTGTGGGTCCCTCATACATATAAATTGACCTCACCGTGAATTGAGACCACCGGTGTATTCGGCCCGACGCGGGCTGTCGACCGGTGGTGTTCAATTCCGTCAATTTCGCCCCGAAATCCGAATCCCAAATTTGATTTAGGGTTGGAATTTATTTTGAAAATTTAAAATAGTTCAAGGACCCAATTGAAATTAAATTAGGGTTTCTAAAAATTGCAATTTAGCCCTTGGTGTAAATCTAAAAAAATTAGAAGCTTCTGCAATTGCAATTTGGTCCCTGGAAATTTTCAGGAAATTTGAAAGGGTTTTTGAAATCAGCAGATTTGGTCCTAGGGAAAATCTGTAAACTTCAGAAAAGTAGATTCAGCCCCGGGATAAATCTATAAATTTCAGAAAAGCAGATTTGGTCCCTGGGCGAATCTGTAATTATTTTAAGATTTTGAAAATTGCAGAAAAAGTCCTTAAAATTAAATTTATTTTCTGAATTATTAAGGGACTATTTGGTTAAGCAGAAAATTCCTAAAACTGAAAAATTGAGTTTTAAATTTGGAATTTAAATGTTTTCTAAATTGAAACAAATTAATTAGCCCACGATTATTGTTATTTAGCATGTTATTTGATAATATGCGCTTGAATTAATTGTTTTCTCCTAATTATTTAATTGATTGTTATTTAAATAATTAGTATAGAGTCCGCATTATATATGTCTGGGTAGGCGGCACCCAATATTTGTTAGACCGCATTATGCATGTCTGGGTAAGTGGCGCCTAATATTTGTCAGACCGCATTAAATCATGTTTGGGTAGGCGGCACCCAAATACGTGCCCTATTTGTTCTTGCACGTTTAATAGGGATCTTGATAAAACCCCGATTAAAATGCTCCCCAATTTAATATAAGTCTGATTTTGAATCCACATGTCGTCCATTATAATAGAATGAGTGCAAAATCCTTTTCGGCTATAAGAGTATTTACACTCTAGTGTTTGCTCTAAGTCTACGAGGACTCAGACTCTTCATAAATGCATGTGTTTGCAATAGTGAGTGAAAAACCTTTGTGAGTATTTACGCCCTAGCATTTTCTCTACAAGGCCAAACTTTCTTAGATGGACGATTGCAGTTGCGTAACGGGGTTGACTTACTTAGTTATGTCTTGACGCCCTAGCGTCAGAATAATCTAAGGGCGCAAACCATGGTTTGACCGACTGTTCTAAACAATCGATCTGCGCCCTTAGATTATTCCAACGCTAGGGCGTCAAGACATAACTAAGTAAGTCAACCCCGTTACGCGACTGCAATCGTGCATCTAAGCAAGTTTGGCCTTGCAGAGCAAACTCTAGGGCGTAAATACTCACAAAGGTTTCTCACTCGCTACTGCAAACACATGCATCTATAAAGAGTCTGAGTCCTCGTAGACTTAGAGCAAACACTAGGGTGTAAATACTCTTATAGCCGAAAAGGATTTTGCACTTATTCAATTATAACAGATGACGCGTGGATTCTAAATCAGACTTATATTAAATTGGGGAATATTTTAATCATGATTTTATCAAGATCCTTATTACGCGTGCCAGAGCAAATAGAGCACATATTGGGCGCCGCCTGCCCAAACATAATTTAATGTGGTCCGATAAATACTGGGTGCCGCTTACCCAGACATGCATAATGAGGTCTAACAAATATTGGACGCCACCTACCTAGACATGTATAATGCGGACACTATACTAATTATTTAAATGACAATCAATTAAACAATTAGGAAACACAATTAATTCAAGCGCACATTATCAAATAACATGCTAAAATAACAATAATCATGGGCTAATTAATTTGTTTCAACTTAGAAAATATTTAAATTTCAAATTTAAACTCGGTAATCATAATATATTAGCATGTTGGAAGAGCTGAAAAACTCACGGTTAGCCCCAAAAGTATGTTGGAAGAGTTAAAAAAACTCATCATGGATCTAACCATATCCAATAAGGTTCGATTTCTCCTTTCAGCAACGTCATTCATTTGTGGCGTTCCAGGAGATGTCCATTCTAATTGGACTCCATGAAGTTTCAAGTAATCTAGAAATTATCTACTCAAGCATTCACCTCCTCGATCTGATCGAAGAGTCTTGATACTCTTTTCAAGCTGTTTCTCTACTTCTAACTTACACTCCTTGAATTTATCAAAGGCTTCGGACTTGTTCTTCATAAGATACACATATCCAAACCTTATGAAATCATTTGTAAAAGTTATGAAGTAAGGAAAACCCCCCTTAGCTTGAGTGAAAAATTGTCCACATACATCTGTATGGACCAACACAAGTGTCTTTTTGGCTCGCACACCTTTCACAGAAAGTGGTTTGTTGGTCATCTTTCCTCTCAAGCAAGATTCACAGTCACCATAGGACTCCAAGTCAAATGGTTTCAGGTAGTCTAACTTTCTTAATCTTGCTATCCTATATTCATTGATATGACAGTGCCATAAGTAGGTGGGATTTCTTGGATTACTTATTTTAGCTTGTTTGTTTTGCACATTGAGAATTTCACAATTACAATTGAAAATATATAAACCATTTATAAGCGGAGCATTTCCCCAAACAATACCATTATAAGATAACATATAATTGCCATTAGCAATATATGAGGAAAAACCCTCAATGTCTAACATTGGAATGAAAATAATATTCCTCATAATCAAGAGAACAAAATAACAATTATTAAGTTCTAACATAAAACCCGAAGGTAAATCTAATCTATAAGTCCCCACACATTCAGCATCAACTCGTGCTCCATTTCCAACGCGTTGGTCCACCTCTCATGGTCTAACCTTTCTGTTGTCCATTAGGCCCTGCAGATTATTACAAATGTGTAAGCCACAGTCTGTATCCAATACCCAGCAGTGAAAGTTACTTATAGACATATTAATCTCAATGACAAACATACATTGTCCAGCAGGACCATAAGAAACTAGTGTTTTGTCTCCTCCTGGAGCGGTGCAATCTTTCTTCCAATGCCCCTTCTGCTTGCAGTTGAGGCATACGTCCCTGGCCAACCTAGACTTCTTCTGAACACCTCCTTTAGTTTTCAAGACTATGGGTTTGGCACTAGCCTTACCCTTATTCTTCTTGTTCTTACCTTTAGGTTTGAACTTAGTAGATGAGCCCACCATGAGAACAGTATTTCCTTTTGAAGTAGATGATTCATAAGTCTTTATCATATTGTGAAGTTCTGGAAGATTCACCTTGGTTCCATTTATGTTGAATTTCACAATGAAATTCTCAAACGAACTAGGAATCGAATTTAAAACCAGGTTAACAGACACATTCTGGGGTAGCTTCATTCCAATCGATGCCAACCTTTCTATCAACCCAATCATCTTTAAAACATGACCAGACACTTAGCCCCCCATCATTCAACTTACATTTGAAGAGGTCTCTCAACAGCTCATACTCCATAGTCTGAGACTATGAATCATAAAGACTCCTCAAATGTTCTAACATCTCATAGGGGGCCATGTTCTCATGCTGCCTCTGTAACTCTACAGTCATGGAAGACAACATGACACACTGTACCGAGGTAGCATCATCCAAATGCTTCTTATAAGCAGCCTTGTCAAACAAAGCATACTTAACAAACTCTTCATCAGGAACTTTTGTTAAATCTGTGTCTAACACATACTCAATTTTCTCTTGTTTTAGTACCAAACGCAAATTACGCAACCAGTCCGGATAATTAGCTCCAATCAACTTATTAGTCTCAACCAAGCATTTCAATGACATATTTGACATTTTAAATAATCTGAAGAAATAGATAGGCTGAAATTAAATATAATTTCTATGAACACATTCGTTAACTAATTAACATGGCCTTTAGTTTAATTAGCTCCCATTATTTTGACATATTCTATGTCCCCATGGAAGAATATGGACTCATATAAAAAATGATCATAATGGGCCAAGATCCAAGTTCATATTGTCTCCACGTTTGCTAGGGCAGATAACTTCAACAGTACAACCTGGTAGGTCTCCAAACCAATTACAAACAATTTGCAACTCTTGGTTTGACCGACTGTTCTAAACAATCGATATGCGCCCTTAGATTATTCTGACGCAGGGCGTCAAGACATAACTAAGTAAGGCAACCACGTTACGCGACTGCAATCGTGCATCTAAGCAAGTTTGGCCTTGTAGAGCAAACTCTAGGGTGTAAATACTCACAAAGGTTTCTCACTCACTACTGCAAACACATGTATCTATGAAGAGTCTGAGTCCTCATAGACTTAGAGCAAACACTAGGGTGTAAATACTCTTATAACCGAAAAGGATTTTGCACTCATTCAATTATAACGGACGACGCGTTTATTCCAAATCAGCTTATATTAAATTGGGGAATATTTTAATCGAGGTTTTATCAAGATCCTTATTACGCGTGCCAGATCAAATAGAGCACATATTGGGTGCCGCCCGTCCAAACATGATTTAATGTGGTCTAACAAATACTGGGTGTCGCCTACCCAGACATGCATAATACAGTCTAACAAATATTGGTTGGGTGTCGCCTACAAAGACATGTATAATGCAGACACTATACTAATTATTTAAATGACAATCAATTAAACAATTATAGAACACAATTAATTCAAGCCCACATTATCAAATAACATGCTAAAATAACAATAATCGTGGGCCAATTAATTTGTTTCAACTTAGAAAATATTTAAATTCCAAATTTAAACTCGGTAATTAATTTGGGCTATATATATATATATATATATATATATATATATATATATATATATATATATATATATATATATATATATATATATATCCTTGGGCCCATAATACAGGTGCTCAATATGATACTAAATTACTGAAAATATTGATATGAACATGAGATATTGTACATTAAATACTGGACATGAAGTACTGAACTGATTATGAGTATTAGAACTTTAGCGTACTGGGTATTCTAGACTGAGGCTCGTGGATATCTAACACAAGTCTATATTGATTACGTGATGAGTTCACAATAATCAAAGTGATAATTATGAACAACTATGAATTTAAAATCACAAGTCAATAGCATTTTCATGAACTAGGGCCCAAACTCAAATCATGAAATAATTTGCAATAATATTGATGAACGAGGCATGGGGATGACTAAAGACGTTCCCACACTTAGATAGAAGCTCTACATACCTTAATCGCTCCTAGCCTTGTATTAAAAATCTGAACTTCGGAGTAGAAACCCAAAGATTGAACCTTGAACCCTTGAATTGGGTTTATCCTGAAAACCTAGGTTAAGAACATTGAATTCTACTGGAAATTCCTTAGGATTATGTTAGAACTACATAGAATCACGTGAAAAAGGTTTACCTTGGTGTCGGAGATGGTTGAGAAGAGAGAGCCTTTGTTCTAGGGCTTAGGAAAAGTAAAAATCTAATTTTTGGGACTGAGACTGCGTATTTATATTGTTCCTGTCAGCGGGATTTTATGGTGGCTTTTACGCTCTTTAAAATAATTACGGTGGGCTTTACGGTCCGTGATTCCTACCGTAAGCCTTAACAATGACTTGGATTGCTGAGGTCCATTTCACGGTAGATTTTAAGAGCCTTAAAATATTTTATGATCCGTATTTCTGGGCATAAAACTGGTGAACGTTGTTTTCATCAAATTTCTAATTCTAACACTTCCCCACTGGTTCTTAAGTCTCTGAATCATGAAAATTTCTTAGTCCAATGGTACGAAGTGTTACAGTATATGCAGTCCTTCATGATACCATCTCGGTATATGGTATATATCATGATGATATCATGCAAGACTGCTGACACATCTGAAGGACTTAAGAAGTCCTCCATGATACCATCTCAGTATATTTTTATACCATGATGATATCAGGGAGAATTGGGGATTGTTGCATTCGATAACTTCAACAATCCTTCATGATACCATATGATTATATGATATACCATGTAGGTATCATAGAGGATTGAGTAGTATTTTTTAACGAATAAATCATCTTTCTATGATAACTTGTCAGTATATGATATATACCATGTGGGTATCAGAAATAATTGAGTTGTGTTTTCTTGAAGGAATGAATCAGTCCTTTATGATATTCTATCAGTATATGATATATACCAGGTTTTTAGAAAACAAATGAAAAAGAAAAAAATTAGAATTAAATATTGAATTAGATTATGATGAAAAATAAAATAAAATATAGTATGAAAAAAATAAATGAACAAAAAAGGAGAAAAGAATAAAAGAAAGAAAAGAAGATAATAAGTAGAGAATAAAAAGAAAGAAAAGAAGATAATAAGTAGAGAATAAAAAAGAAAAGAAGAAAAAAAGACAATTAAATAGAAAAGAAGAAATAAGGAATTAAATAAAGAAAGAAAATAAAAAAGGAAATAAAAGGATCTAGAATTAAATATGAAATTAGATTATGGTGAAAAAATAAAATAAAGAATACTATGATTTGAAAAAAATGAAACGAAAAAGAAGAAAAAAGAAAAAAGAGAGAAAATAGGAGAAAAGAAGTAGAGAAATAAAAAAGAAAGAAAGAAAAAAGAGACAATTACCTACAAAAACTACAAGGGGTACTAAGGGTAAATAGTTTTAGGGGTATGAAAAGTAAGAGGAGTAGAGACGCGTAATTAGTTTATTTGAAGGGTATAAGTGTAGTTTTTTCAAAAAGAAAAAAGGAAAAGGGGGTATTGTGTGGCCACTACAAATTTTAATTGCCTAAGTTTGACCTAAATGCCTCAAAATTAACATTCAACCTAAATTATTGACACAAATAACCCATCTAAAGCCCAATCCCTTTTAATCCTTTTTCGTTGCTCATAGCCCATCGACGAATCACATTCCATAATCTTTTAAATTCCCAAATTTCTATTGGCAAACTAATTACCATGGCTTCTTTTTTTAGCATTTCATCATAAATAAATTTTAATTTTATCCACAAATCTGCAAATATAGTACATTTTTGTTAAATTAAATACATATTTTTTCTATCTTAAATTTGAAAAATCATTTAAGCCTCATCATGTTTTGGGAGAAAATAAATTAGCATATCCAGAAAACTCAATTGGGGTTCTGGACCGATCGTCGCCTTTAAGATGTATCCCCAAAATTGTATAATGTGTATAATTAGTGAGTATATGTTGATCATACATTTATTATACACAAATTATACAATTATGATACATTTTCTATACACATACTGTAGGGATACATATTCTATACAACAGTAGTACAATTTCTTACATATGATACATTTTCTGTACCTATACAATAGTGATCCCTATTCTAAATAACAATAATACGGATTCTAAAGCTTTTGGGATGGTGATAGCCAATTCGAGGTTCATGAAGAAGGAGGAGCACTTGGTGACTTTCCATAGCTCGGTGGTTAAGACTCAGATAGACTTTTTGCTCATTAGGTAGATTGACAATGATATTTGTAAATACTGTAAGGTTATTCCGATTGAGTATCTTACAACCCGACATAAGCTTTTGGTGATGGATTTGGAGATCAAGATGGAGAAAAAGAGGAGGGTTGTGGATGACAGGTTAAGAATCAAATGGGGGAGTTTGACCATGGCTATTGCAAAGGATATGAGGGAGAGGTTGATGGCCAAGGGGGCTTGTGGGAGTAGTGTGGATGCGATCGGTATGTGGGAGAGGACGACCAGTTTCATTTAGGAGGTAGCTAGAGAAGTGCTATGGGTCTCGCAGGGTAGCCGTGGTGGGCATCGAGGGGACTAGTGGTGGAATGGTAAAGTTCAAGAGAAGATGGAAGCAAAGAAAGCAGTGTATGTGCAATTGTTAGAAAATAAGGATGAGGTGGAGAAGTGGACGAATAGGGAATTGTATAAGATGGAGAGGAAGAAGGCAAAGCTAGCGGGTACGGCGGCTTTTTAACGCTTGTATATGGAATTAAAGGAAAACAGTGGGGATAAGAAGTTGTACAGACTAGCCAGTGAGAGAGAGGATAGCCCATGACATAGATCACGTGAGATGCATCAAGGAAGAGGACGATAAAGTACTGGTAGAGGACACGCATATTAGACAGAGGTGGCAGTCTTACTTCCATAAACTCTTGAACGAAAAAGGAGATAAAGATATTGTGCTGGGAGATCTGGAGCAATCTGGAAGGTACCGGGATTTTGGGTATTGTAGAAGCATTAAGGTTGAGGAGATTAATGGTGTTTTTCACATGATGCACATGGGATAATGGACCGGGCCTGATGAGATCCCAGTTGAATTTTGGAAGAGCGCAAACAGGGCAGGTTTGGAATGGCTGACTGAGTTGTTTAATGTAAATTTTTAAGACGACGAGAATGCTCGAAGAATGAAGGTGAAGTAAAATGATTCCTTTGTACAATAACAAAGGTGACATCCATAGCTGCAACAACTATAGGGGTATCAATCCACTAAGCCACGCTATAAAATTTTGGGAAAGGGTCGTGGAGATGAGGGTGAGAAGAGGTGTGTCTATTTCCGAGAATTAGTTCGAATTCATGTCGGGGAGTTCGACTACAGAAGCCATTTATCTTATTAGAAGGTTGGTGGAGCAGTATAGGGAGAGGAATAAAGACTTACATATGGTTTTCATCGACCTCGAGAAGGCATACGACAAAGTCCATAGAGAGGTTCTATGGAGATGTTTAGAGGTTAGAGGTGTACATGTGACGTACACTAGGGCAATCAAGGATATGTATGATGGAGCCCAAATCAGGGTACGGACAGTAGGAGAAGACTCGGAGCACTTCCCAGTGATGATGGGGATGCACCAGGGATAAGCTTTTAGCCCATTCTTATTTGCCTTGGTGATGGATGGACTGACGCGATAAATCGTAGCGGAGTGAACGCTAAGTTTGAGGTTTGGAGACAGACTATGGAGTCTAAAGGGTTCCGATTGAGTAGGACCAAGATAGAATACTTGGAGTGCAAGTTCAGTAACGAGAGAGACCATGATACCGGCGTGGAGGTGAGGCTTGGTACTCAGGTCATTTCAAAGAAAAAAAGATTCAAGTACCTCAGGTCTATTATACAAGGGAATAGAGAGATTGATGACGATGTCACACATCATATTGGGGCAGGATGGATGAAATAGAGGCTCGCATCTGAAGTCTTGTGGGATAAAAATGTGCCACCAAAACTTAAAGGCAAGTTCTACAGGGTGGTGGTTAGACCAACTATATTGTATGGGGTGGAGTGTTGGCCAGTTAAGACTTCGCACATCTAAAAAATGAAAGTTACAGAGATGAGAATATTATGATGGATATGTGGACATACAAGGAGGGATATGATTAGAAATGATGATATCTGAGACAGAGTGGAAGTGGCGTCGGTGGAGGATAAGATGCGGGAAGCGATGTTGAGATGGTTCGTCCATGTGCAGATGAGAGACACAAATGCCCTAGTGCGGAGGTGTGAGAGGTTGTCTATGGATGAGTTCAGGAGGGTTAGAGGTAGGCCGAAGTAGTATTGGGGAGAGGTGATTAGACGGGATATAGTGCAGGTGCAACTTACTGAGGACATGACCTTAGATAGGGGGTTGTGAATGACACGGATTAGGGTAGAAGGGTAGTAGGTAGTTGAGCGTAGTCCTACTTATGCTTACAAATTGGTTGTTGTAGTGTTATTATTGTAGGTCTGCTTAACCTATCATACTAGTAGGCGCAATATTACTTTATAGTCCCTTGTCGTTTGATTTTTGATGTTGTGTGTTCTTTAGTGTACTTTGTTTATCTTATTTACCTGCGTTAGTTACTGCTTCTTTTTTTAGAATGCACTATCATGCCTTATTCGCTTTTGTTACCAGCATTTTCATACTGCTTTAAATTTCTTGTCCGGATGTGACCGTTTCTCTTACTTTGCTTGTTCTTATGCTTTGTCTTGAGCCGAGTGTCTTTCGAAAATAGTCACTCTACCTACCAAAGTAAAGGTAAGGTATACGTACACTCTACCCTCTCCAGACCCCAGGTTGTGGGATTTCAATGGTATGTTGTTGTTGTTGTTATAGATTCTATACATATGCTGGAACTAGTTTTAAAAAAGCTATAAAGCTTATTGGGTCATTCACACAAATGCCCCTATCTTGGGGTGGTGTTTAATTCTTGCCTCTCAAATCATTGGTCTTTATTTTTTGTCATTAGACACTTTAAGTAATATAAAAGTGATCAAAAATATCTCTGACATCTAAAAAACAAAAAAAACAAATTGGCCTACCCTACCTAATTTCACAAGAACTAGGTTCATGAAATCTTTGCTTTGTCCGACATAAGTTTTGTAGGACTTAAGTTATCTGACATAAGTTGTGTAATATCTAATTCGGACGGCATAAATTTTATATTTTCTCATTATAAGATAATACAAGTTATGGCATACAAGGCATAACTTAGTTCCTACAAAAAATGAACTTATGCCTTGTCCGACATAAGTTCTGTAGTGCTCAGCGAATTAGATACTACACAACTTATGCCTAGAGAATTGATCAACTCTGCTGGGGATCGAACCCAGAATCTCTGATTTCATAGACTAGCGCCATATAAGGGTACTTTGGCCCACAAGTTTTCATTAAATGGAAGTAGGGGCACAAAATTAAAGATCAGCAATTTGAGGGAAAAAAATTAAAGATCAATGCGTTTAAAGTGAAATCCGCGCAAAAAATGAAGCTTCTTGAGTCATCCGGTTGTCAATAATTTCACCTGGATGGCCATTTGTAATTTGTACGTAAAAACATCATTTTTAATGAATAGTCTCTTTGAATTTTTAAAAATACCTATCGTCTACGACGTTTCTTTTTTCTTGGGCATTCCAGCTATGCTAATAATTTACTCTAATTAATATTTAGAGATTTTTGCCCATTAGATCAGTTGGTAAAAAATAAATAAAAGAACAACATATTTTAACAAACATTATAAATATAGCAAATATTGTAAAAAAAAAAAGTTCCTTCAATGCTTTTTTATACTGCATTACTCTCTCTTTTTCATAATTTCTCCTTCCTCCATTGTTAGTATAAATATCTTTTGGCCCATAAGGGTTGCTAGCTAAGTAAAACCGCCGGAAAGGTTAGGGAAAAAAAGAAATTTGATAATACAAAAATAATATAAGAAACAAAGAGAATAGAGAAAAAATTATGAGACAGCCGCTTATGTTTTTGAGGAATTGGTTGAGAGAAAGGGGACTTATTTATGTCAGATGTCTTTTATGGACTATAGAGGAGAGGAATTAGTTGAGAGAAAAAGGGGGATTTATTTTAGCTACTAATTGGTATATTAATATTTATCCTAAAAATATGTGATGTCAGTTTTAATGTTGTATAGGTACGTCAAGTTCTCAATAATTTAATATTCGATTTCACGCCATGATTACCTGCTACTTTTTTAGAATTTATTTTGTGATTTTAAAGTGTTTCATAGATGCTTAATGTTAAACTTGCAGTGAACACTGAACGACGATGTCATGTTCTCTACTTCATCTCATTTTAAGTTTGATTAGCGATACTTAATTTCTTTTATCATTTGAAAGTGGACAAATTATTCATCCTTTAAGTGTTTCTTTTCTTGAGCTTAAAAGAAACTTAAATATGATTCATCAAGAGAGCTTTTTTCCTTTACGGTCAGCTAATATTCTTTAATGAAAAGCAGTAAATGCACACGATGGTATTAGATTATTAAAAATGTTTGAACCCGCCTCGCACCAGCCCCATTTCGATCCCTACCAGTTAGCTAACCTAAGAGTCCAAATTAACATGTGAAATGAGGAGGGCAGCCATATAATGTACAATGTTTCATATAATTTCTACTGTTGTTTCAGGAAGAGCGATGAAGATGGGTTTGATTTCCAGTAAACGGTTCATGAATCTACACCAAGTCAATGAAGATAGATTGGAAAAGAATCTATTTTGGTGAACTCTGCAGCTTTGGGAAAATTGCATCAACATGGGCATGATACATTGGATCAGCAAGCCAAAGTTTAGCAATGTAATAAGGAGACGTTGTACGCCTGTTAACTTCTTCAGTAAGCCAGATGCTTGCTTCAGCTTTGCTAGGATGGATGATGGTGTCTAATGGGATGTCTTCATCATCGGCACCATACCTCTTTTGATCCCACTGCTTCATCTGGACATTGGTCAGGTAATGCAGGGGTTGCCCATATAACTCCTTAATGGATGCAGCCAATCCAACCCATGAGGTGAAAGGGATAACAGACCCACGCTGTGTGGGAAGAGGGACCAACTGCATGTACTCTTGATACATTCTTGCTTTTCTTATCATTGAACCTGTAATGCAGAGGCTGTTAGACTAGTTATCCTAATATAATACATTAAGTAAAGATAACCTTGCACTGTAGTCAATCAAACGGCAACTAATTTGAACCGCAACTTGGACATAACCTTTGATACGATACCCATACTAAAAAAAAAGAAAAAGTAATTCAATTGAGAATTAATACTAACATCAAAGACACCTCTCAACTTGCGCTTTCACATAACAAAGGAGAGGTTTTATTTAAGTACCTGAACAGATATTTGTGCACGAGATTTTTCTGGGAACATCCAGCTTCTATTATGAAAGCTACTTCTAGCCAGAGATGATCAGTCAATTGGTACAGATGGAAAGGAAGCAAAATAGATATACATCTTTTCTTCCAATTTTAACAGGGCTCAAGAATTTTTGTGGATGGATATCTTCTAACCCTTTCCCATCTAATTTTCGACTAACCAGACAAAATAGCGTACACCACCTTTTACTTCCTCTCCACCAGCCTTCTTTTCATCCCAACCACCTTGAAAGATAGAATAATTTCCCTTGGGAATTTCTTTCATTATTCACAATATATATAGCTGTACAAAGGCTGATTCCTAATATGGTACGAATCCTAACTTACCTTACAAAGGTTGATTCCTAATACAATTAGAATCCTAAGTTACCTTAAATATACATTTATCATAATTACAAAATATACGACGAATATTCTGAGAATATTCGCTAATACTCCCCTCGCACGGAGCGGAGGAGGCGAATGCTAAATTTGGATCGGAAGTCGGTGAAGAGCTGTCGCGGTAGTCCCTTTGTGAAAATATCTGCATCTTGTACGAGGAAGGCACATGTAAAATTTTGACTGACCACGAGCAACCTTCTCTCGCACAAAGTGGATATCCATCTCAATATGCTTAGTTGATGTTGGGTGGATTATGAGACATATAGATAGCGGATATGTTGTCACAATAAACTATAGACGCCTATGCGTAATGGACCTTTGGAGCTCCAAAAGAAGATTTGAGCCAACAGATCTCGGCGGCGACATTAGCAACTCCGCGATATTCAACCTGACGCTTTCGAGCGGAGACGTGGCTGCCGCGGCGGACCATGAGATAAGATTATCCCCAAGAAATACACGATTACCCAGAGGTGGAGCGGCGTGTGTCGGGCATCCTGCCCAATCTGCATCCGTGTAGGCTAGCAATTTGGTTGGGGCAGAGGGTATAGATGTAATCCAAAGTCAAGTGTGCCCTTAACATATCCGATAATACGTTTGAGGCGGCAAAATGGGACTCTCGGGGTCGTGCATGAGCAGACACACCTTTGAGCGACATATGCAATATCGTGCCTAGTGAATGTAAGATCTGCAGAGCACCCGCTGAACTCAGATATAGAGTGGGATCGAATCGGCGCACCGTCATTGGCACTAAGCTTGGATTTTGAGTCCAGGAGTTGGCATAATTTTACAATTTGTCATCTTGGCCTCAGACACTATCTCTTCTCGCATACTTTGGACACACAGGAACATATTGGCAGCAGATCTAGTCACCGATATACCCAAAAAGTAACTTAGCTTCCCCAAGTCAGTCATAGCAAATTCAGTTTTGAGTAGAGCAATGATTTCATTCTTCAACCCGAGCGGGATAGGGACGGGACTTGCTCCAGTCCCGCCAGAGCCCGCCAGACCCGATCCCGCCCCTTCTCCCATCCCGCCCCGACCCCGACCCCTCCAGACCCGGCCCGCCAGACCCGAGCCCGGCCCACGGGCCACTCCTAATGCAAAGTAGATGCAGTGGATTGAAGGGTTAAGGAACTTAAGGGTGGGCAACAGTCCAGCTACCCTAGTCACAGTGTCGATACTATAATTTTCTGTGAGGTAGAGAAATCACAGCTGTAATATCTCAATCTGAGACTACTACTCTTTGAAGCTATTTCAGGGCTGCCGTCTATTTATAGTATATGAAAAGCAAGAAACCCCCCTACTTAAAAATTAAATTACTAAAATATCTCTCTAAATAATTTAATATATTAAATATAATCTTAAAATAACAAAAAAACTAATATTGTTTGTTGTGTCTTCTTAAAAGTAGTCTCTTTCTAAATGTTAGTAACTTCTGACCGCCTCATCAAATCTAATTATTTTTCTGCACAACATGCTTTTCTCACTCCTTTAAGTTATGTACTTTCTAGATGCGTGTTTGCATTCCTCGAACCCTTTTGCTGTTAACATATCGGGTCAGCTTTCTTCTATTTTCTAATCAACATACATTACATTTTTTACTTAATTAATTGAAGAAGATTTGCATTACTTGCAGTGTCGTTTAGTCTGCGTGCTATTATGGTAATTCACTACTTTTGGTCATTAATACCTTGCTTAATTAGTTAAAGAAAATTTGTGTTACTAGTAATGTCGTGGAATAAAGTAAAATTGATAATTAATAATCTTCCTTAAGCAATTAAAGAGGATTTCTATCACTTGTGATGCCAAGGAATCTTTGCGTTGTTCTCTAGTTTTCTGATTTTGATAATCAATTATATAGGAATTGATGTTGGAAGTTTCTAGAAGAGTATTCATTGGTATATAGCCAAAATGTCATACTTCTTTAAATCTCTTAATATTTCTATTGTTTTTAGGTACTTCTCTTAATATTTCTATTGTTTTTAGGTACTACTTAAATTATTGTCATAATAACATGTCGTTGTATCTAATGTAGCATGTGAGGTGATTTTTAACCTAATTATATGTAAACAAGAGTCTTTGTTCAAAGCCTTAAATTCCTAGATAGGCTAAAAATTATGAGAAAATAAATATAATTTTCGCACAAGCTTTCTTCGTAACACTATTTTTTGTGGGTCTGATATTTTCCTTCTTTTCTTTGTCAAATCAAATGTTTTATGTTGAACTAAATTAATATTTCTAAAAGAATAACCCTTGCGGATGATTTATTACTGGACAACTATACAAAAATAAGAGTATTGAAATATTTGCTATGAAATCAATTTCATATTTTTGCCATAACCTAGAAGGAATGATTTAACTCTAATAATACATGCACCTTTCAAAAGATGATAGGTGCTTCCAACACTTCAATAAGTTAAATGTTTTCGGTGTGTGACGCTACTTACTATTTCTCATTTATTATATATCAGTTCTTCACCACAATATTAGAATAGTTTCAACTTTGAAATGTCTAATCTTGCTAATTTGCATGAGTTTCGTATGGAGAAAAATATTTTGAAAAAGATTGTTGTAAGAAATATCTTATAAAATCAAGTTAATGTTAGCTAACACACCTTTGATAAAGTTATTGGCCATAAGCAAGGTAAATTTTTTTAAAATAATCACTGATTTTAATATGTTCTCCTAATTTTCTTATTTATGTAATTTTGCACTTCCACTGATTGACGAGGGAAATGAAAAGGTGAAAATTTATATAAATTAATGATGATTTCGATGATTTTGGGATGCTTACTTATGTTGCAAGATTTTGTATTTGATCTACAAATCCAAGTGTGATTTGTTCTACTACTGTATAAAAACGATGCAATTTTTATCACTATTGTGTTGAGACTTGTACAAATACTACTCCATGTTTAAGGTGAAAATCGGTATATAACGCAAGCATTCACATTAGTGAAGAAAGACGAAAAAATAGCAGATATACATTTCATATATAGAAACAAAGAACTGAATTGACAACAAATATTGAAAAGATCACAAGTAGAATATTTTTTTAGTGCAAGTACATGGGTGATAGATCGGTTTGTCGTGAGACATTTGATATTGTTTCTTTTAAAAAAACTTACTCCTTTAGTCAGCATTCTGTATATGGAGATGTTTACTCGGTAATAGAGTTATTATTAGGCTTATAAATTGTATGTCTGCAAAGTTTGGAACAAACTTTCCTTTGAAAACTGTTATTCTTCTTCTTCTAGATCTAATATTGCATCCAAAGTATATTTGCTTTTTAACTTTGTAACAGGTTACTTGGACTACTTGATCATTCGATTGATAATACTTCTACGTTTTATTAATAGGAATTATTTTGATATAATAACTAAAATAACAATATGTACTGCCTACGCCAGAAGATAAATTTTCTCCTATTTATTTGTGGGCGTTTAGTAGATTATTTGGTAGGGGTAGTACCTCATATATCAAAAGTTACGAGATTACAAATGATGTGACTAACTATCTGACTCTGTATCTTTACAGGTTCAACAATATTCTATTAGTTAGAGCTTAAATTACCAAGTCATTATATTGACCTAATGATTATATTCTTTATTTATATGAACTTGTACTTTATTTTTCAATTTTTATTCTTCGACGTATAATATATTTAAATTAATAACTTTAAATGGTTATTCAAAATTTTATACTAAATTAATTGAAATACATCGAGAAACTAGTATGTTGAAAAGTGTGATCTACTCTGTGAATGTGGTGTCTAATCTGGAAGAGCTGCCAAACAGTATGGGTTGTGGCATTGGCTCTTTTCCAGCAACATACTTAGTCATGCCAACCTCTGGGAGCCAAGTACAAAGCAACAAAAGTTTGGAATGGAATTATTGAGAAGGAGTAGAAAAGATTGGCAACTTGGAAAATGCATTTTTGTCTATGGGTGGAAGATTGACATTAATCAATAGTGTTCTGGATAGTATCGCAACATACATTATATCCTTCTTCCCTATGTCAAGCAAGGTGAAAGCGCAACTTGACAAAATCAGAAGATATTTTCTTTGGGGAAATAGAGAGTAGAAGGTCATAAACAACATTCGATGATGTAGTCAAATACAACAAGAGTTTGCTCATGAAGTGGTGGTGGAGGTATGCTCAAGAAACAAGTATATAAAAGGAGGTTGTAACTGCCAAATATGGGAAGTAAGATAGTTGGAGTACCAAGCAGAGCAAAGCCCCACTTGGAGTTGGCCCCCGGAAGCATATCAACAATTTTAAAGATGAATTCTTTTAAGAGGTCCTTCAAGATTGGGGATGGAAATTTTGTTAAATTTTGAAGGACAGGTGGCTCAATTATCAACCTCTTAAAGACTCTCACTCTAGCCTTTATTAGATACCTACAGAGCCTGACTCCACAATACCTCAAAACAGAGCAGGGAACACATGAAACCCCCACTTCAGGAGAAACAAAAGCACATACACAGTAAAAGGCAAGGTACAGTACACTGAACATCTAATGGAATGATTGAGCATTAGCCGTGGAAGCTGATATGGAGGAATAAACTTCCCATAAAATACATGTGTTTTACTTTTACATGGACAACCCTTAAAGATGCTATCTTGCGCCAGGGAAACCTCTAAGAATGAACTTTCATCTGGTAAACATGATTTCAGGGGGCTCAATTGCTCAAAATTTTCCATGGACTTGTACTAGAAGCCGAAATAAGGACTTTCACGCTTTAGAAGCCATGTTCATGGAGAATGAAGCTATGGAAGCACTTGAAGAGAGCCAATGGAGGGACTTCAAGCTATGGGAGATAGCATGGAGGAAGATTACAAGAGTTCAAGAGCCCAAGGCCCAAAGCTTGGCTCTTAAAGAAGCCCAAATGTTTGATGTGTGGTTACAATTGCAAGCTTGGCTAGTTAAATGTCAAATATTATTTAAATAATTCGTTATGCATGTAAAGGAAAAACTATATAAGCTTGCCTTAGCCTATTTTCATTCTTAACTTGGATTTTGATAAAACTCATATGAGTGTGATAGTTGATTAGCTTTAGATTGTTAGCTAGTTTATCCATAGTTGTAGTTGTTAACTATAGTTTGTAGAGTGTAATTCCATTGTTGGTGTTACAAACCTTTGCCCTTGAATGTCATCCGGAGATTGCTCATTTGTGGATTTCAATTGAGTCTCTCTTTGTTGAATTCAAATAGTATAGCTTCCTTGGTAGGATTCAATTGAGAGGGTTTGGTATCAAGTCCAAATTTGCTCATAAATCCTTTACTAAGTGGGTCTTGCTTCTATCTTTTTAATTCCGCACTTGATTCTTAGAGTTTCGTTTTAGGAATACTATCAAAATAGATGCTATATCTGCCAGAATAGCCCAAGGTCAATAAACCATCTATGTTTACATTGTACAGTTGCTCAGCTTTTGGCATCAATTGGTCGGCTCCACAGAACATTAAGGATGCGGTTGAAAGTTGGAGTCTTTAGAAAGTTTACAGAACCATCGAGAAGATTTGGCAGATGATTCCAGCAAGTTTATTTTGGTGTATTTGGACAGATAAAAATCGCATATGTTTGTATGGCATTTCAGCTCCCAACTGTTCTTGAAATCTAAGTGTTTGATGAATCTTTTCAGTTGGAGCAACCTATCCCCTGTAAATGACGTTATCCCCCTTTTAGATTTGATTAGCTCTCTTACTCTGGCTTAGCAGCCAACTTTCTGATTTTGGTTAGCTCCCTGTTCTGGAATAGGAACTTTTTGTATTAGGAATTAACCAAGCTTAACTTGTACTTATTTTACATCTTCTGGATACCATAAATGCAACACCTTACTCCATCAAAAAAATGAAAGCTCCGGTTTTGCACATTTTGTAACCATAGCCAATACCAGTTTAGGACGGAAAATGAAATACTTTACAGAGAATGTTTCAAATCACTTTTACTTGGATGCTCTTAGCTTGCATTATTAAACAATTGGAACTGAAGTTCTATCAGATTATATGTGTTAGTTTGCATAAAAGCTTCATATAAAATTTCATCTGAAGATCCTGCACGGCTGAACTCCGTTACAGAATGAAATAACACCAAAGACCATTAGACAAACTGCCGAAAAGAAGTAAGATGAAATTAATAGATTTGTTGTAGCCAATAGTCTACCAATCTTTACTTATGCATGAACTGCTTGCTAATCACACTTCAGCAATCAACAATTAATGGGATAAATCTTTACCGAACTAAATTCCTAGCTCCATCTTTAATTCCCACTAAATTCCTAGCTCCATCTTTAATTCCTAGTTCCCATATTAAAAGAGGACGCAAACTTGCCTAAATAAAGAAACATGCAACACTATGCTAACAGCCCAATAAGATCCTCAGTATTGAGGAAAAACATAAAAATCTCAAACTACAATATATCCCAAGCTTAATCAAGAGAAGTTTTTTATTTTTGTTTTGGCAGTGACAAAAGGAAACATATGTAGACACTTGTTCAGCAAGTAGATTGAGAAATAAGACTCCACTTGACAATTATGTGAATTATGACACTTAATTTCAGTACCTGCAGAAGAATATTCGTCAAGAGGTTGATCGATGATGTTACTATTTTTCAGCCCTTTGATTTCTGGTTTACGGTCATCTGTATCAGAGGAAGATGAGATATCAACCTGCTCGCCAATTGGCGCTGCTCCCTTCATAGCTGTAAATCTGCACTCATTTGGAGAAAACAAAAACATGTTAAAAGTCCATCTAGGGACGAATGAGTTTAAAAGCCAGTGTCTACAGACACCCATAGAGGAAATGAAAAATGAATAAAGAATTTGGACTATTTCATTTGACTCCATATGCAAATAAGAGAAGAAAATATTTATATCAAGATAGCTCATCAATGAACTGAATTAACAACTGATCGGAAAGCCATACAATTTCAATAGACGATTATTTTGATTTCCGTGCATAAAAACCTTTTGGTCAAGTCTAATATCCAACAGTTAAAGTTCATCTCAAAGAGCAGATTCAACAAAATTCATGCAATGCCCAGATCATTCTTTTTCTTTGCATATAGCGTAATTCAACAAAAATTGCATGGTAAAACTAAGAATATCACCAAGTTAAATAGTCCACTCAAAGAAAGAGTCCAACAACAACATGCTGGTACCCATGGGGAGACCTTAGAGTCCATTCTCTAATAATCAAGAAACTTTATAGACAATTAAATAAATAAATACCCAGTAGTTATTAACTATCAAGTTAGATTGGATAGACAAGTTTGGATTTAAGAGAACACTTAGGGTTTATTTGGTTGGGAACAAGTTAATTATCTCGAGATTAGCTATCTCATCGGGATAATAATAACACTATGATCCCAAAATAATTAATCACAAACAAAAGTGAGATAAACTCATTTCAAATTAATTATTCATATCAAACGAGCCCTTAAAGTTCTTTCTTTTCGAAATTCTCTTTATCCCAAAAATGACTCTTTCACCCTAATTGAAACCCATAATAGTTCATCAATGCCGGAATTCAGATTAATAATCACGAGGAAGTAAGAAATTTAGAATGTTTATTTGATGGGTTAGGGACGGGTTTCTCAGAAATGTGGCAAAAAGCAAAAGAAGAGAAACCTACATTTGAAGTTCGCCGGCGTTGGAGACTGTTAAGACCACTTAATAAG
This sequence comes from Anisodus acutangulus, assembly GCA_029783415.1. NCBI lineage: Eukaryota > Viridiplantae > Streptophyta > Magnoliopsida > Solanales > Solanaceae > Anisodus > Anisodus acutangulus. The sequence goes on along the minus strand of CM056496.1, from coordinate 16,809,079 downwards.
CGTATAAGTTAGTCACAGTCGTCACCTTTTAATTCATTTATTTATACTGGTGTAAATATTTTGTTTTTTTGGACACGTATAATATCCAATAAAAATATTACAACCGGCAATAAATATGACTACATTCCTTAGTGATTTAAAATAAATAAGTATAATGGTGTAAAATTGCTACTTATTTATTTTGTAGCAAGCCAAGCAACCTACTAAATTTTGTCATATTAGCTCTCAAGTACATCAATGTGAATTTCGGCGGAGTAAGAGGAGGAGATCAACAAAGTTCCCGCTGATCCTCATTGTTCTGCACTTGTGCTTACAGTATAATAAAATATTTATAAGCTAAGTTAAATTGAATTCAGTCAAAAATTATTAGCTTTTATGACTTTTGTAAGCATTTTTTATTTGATTAAGTATTTTAGAATAAAAATTTAACTGTATGTGGTGTTTAGATTAGTCACATGTATAAAGGAAATAATTAAAATAGTTCTTTTTATATGTGTGTAAATCTATTTTAGTTCTTTTTTGGTCAAAATAAAAATGTTATTTAATCAAAGTATAACAATATGTACATATTTACTTTCTAGATTTAAGAGTGAAAAATCTATATCCCAAATCTAGATAAAGATTAAGCTAATCCATTCCTCAAATTTGAATAAAGATTAGTTTTGTAAAAGTTGTCTGTCTAGTGCTTTCTAGAAAGGTATCTAAAACCCCATCACTTAGAAGCAAAGCCTCACCATTCTATACATGATAACTATTTAGATTAGCTAATTATTTCTTCCATTCATAATTCCTTGAGGATAGAATAACCATTTACAATTTGAAATTAATCAAATAACCTTGTTAGTTTTACTGATTTTTACTTTTTTATTTTTCTATGAAGTTTTTTACGTGACATCCTACATGGAAAAAATGAGCCTATCTTGGCAAAACTAAATTTAAAATGTGTCTGCGAAGAATTGAAAAGTGTATTTAAACCCTAGTAAAAGTAAAGTCTTCTTCTCTGAAATCAAACACGTAGAACAAGCAGAAAAAAATTCTTCATTCCACTTTCTTCTCCATTGGTTTTCTTCTTTTTTGGCTACAAACCGTTTCCTTTTTTACGACCCAAAATCGGGATCGTGATGACCCCTAATCATCCCACCATTAGATAAGTCAAACCCGAACACACAATCCAAAATTCATAACTTTAAGCTAAAAGTAATGAGTTGAAGAATATCCAATGAAGTCTCAATAAAAAAAAAATATGAGAAAATACAATGCTAACTATGATCCATGTCACAAGTAAGAGTCACTATGAATTACATACAAGTCTGGATATGTCAATACATAGGCTGAACTGAATAGTAAAGTGACATAATAAATAAATGATAGAGGGAGATCTAGGTCGTAGAACAGCCAAGCAGCTCACTACGACTCCGAATGTCCAAGCTTGGATGCAGAAGGCTCCACAAGATGTGCTCGTGCTCGAAATCGAATCTGCACCACAAAAGAGCGCATAAAGTGTAGTATGAGTATGAAACCACGTGTACCCATCATATCTCATATCTCATAGATCAATAACGTAAGAAGTAGTGACGACGTAATTAAAAAAATGCCAATTATATCATTACCATCTCACCTTATCTGAGGAACCCTTATTCACCCGTATTAGGACTGTTCATTTCTTAATTAAGCCAAGTAGACAGTTGATAAGAATAGTAAACAATCAGGTAAGGTAAATAACTCAATTAGTCAATTAGGAGCAACAACACAATTATTCACTTAAGAGAGAATAATGATGTGTGTGCAATGATAATACAATGACACGTCTCAAACAAATGCTACAAACCTGTATATACACGACATTCTTCGGTAATCTTTGAGAGTTCGTGACTCATAAGGGACTCGCGAAGTCTATATATCCGTTGCGGTGCGCAACTCGAGCCAACCAACTTATATATTCCGTTGTATACGTGCAACCCGAGACTTAATAGCCGACAATTCATTAACATGTTATTCCTAGTGTATGAGATTTCTCAAGATGCCAAATATAACAACAATAAAGTCTACACATGTCACATAACAGTTAATGCCCACATGCTTCTAGGAACTCAAATTATGTGATTGAATAAATCCTCATGCGGGTCAAGGACTCCTTCTCCCTCCCCTTGGCATTCTGACCACAGGAATAATGACTTGAATACGATACAACTCCCATATCATGGCATCGGTACCCATATCACTGCTCAACACATATTGCTATACTTTGATTTGAAACTCAATAAGGTCACCCCCTGCCCATAAGGGAAAATTGGAATTTTCTTTCAAAATTGTCTTATCCATATCTTAAATAGTCAAAATACAGAAAATGAGCTAAACCTCACATCAATTTGACCTTGAAATCAAAGAAATTCATAATTTCTACTCTATGGATAAAAACTCCATTTTTCATTAAAACCCCATGAATTAATCACTAATTTAATGGATTAAATCTATGGAAATTGGCAAAGTAATGATTAGAAATTTACCCCTGAGTTGAATCGTTAATGTTGCCATTGGAATCACCCTAAATCGAGCTCTAGAATCTAAGATATGAACTATGAAATAATTTTTTGAAGTAAGGGAAATTAATCTGTCCAGCTATAAAATGAGCCTTCGCGATCGCGAGGGCCTGTGCCGTGATCGCGAAGAACAACCCAGATTTGGCCCAGATGCACCTCTACGCGATCGTGAAGTACCCTTCTACGATCACGGTGAACCGTGACCTAGCCCATCCCCGAACCCCCTTCTACACGAATGTGATCCATGTGGCGTGATCGCGACCTTATGCATCCCAAACTTTCTCGATCGTGGTCCCTCCATCGCGATCGCGATGAAGGAAACCAACAACAGCTTAAACCAGAAATTTTGTTTTCTCCAAACTCCCGATCTAATATCTGAAACTCATCTGGAACCTCCCAAATATAAATTGAATATGCATTTCAGTCATAAAACGCGTTCCAAACCTACTCCGTGCACTCGAAATTTCCAAAAAAAAATCGTATTAACCCGATGTTGAACGATGTTAACTCCAATTCCTTCAATTACTAGTTTCTCAACTAATGATCCAAAACGCAGCCGAACACCTCCGGACCCGAACCAATGACTCGACTAAGTCAAAAATCACATTCCGGATTTAATGAAATTAAAAAAGCTTTGAAAAATGCTTTTACCCCGATGTTGACTTTGGTCAAACATTCTCACTTTTTAAACTTAAGAATTCCTATTTTCACCAACTCGATCCGAAACCCACTGATTACCTCGGGAACCATACCACTCATTCCTGCAAGTTATAATTACCAAAACGAAGCTACGAGAAGGGTGTTTTTGGGATAAAAGTCAAAACGCATAAAACGACCTGGAGAGTCATTACATTGTGCTTCCCCAAGTGTTGCTACTCCTTTGAGTTTCATTTTCTCAAAGAATTTAAACTCTAAGAGTTGACAAAAAAAGCTACTTCCTCTGAATCTACTTCTGGGTTGGATTCCCATGAAAAAAACGTTGAGTCGTAAAAAGTTTCTGAAAAACAATGACGGAAGTGACAGACGAAGATAGGCTACTGAGGAGAGCAAGCAACAAAAGAAAACAATGGGGATGATTTAGAGAAAAATGAATCCGTTGCTTGACACGAAGACAATGACAATGAATCTACTACTTGACATGAAGAAAATAATAATGAATTTGTTGCTCGACACGAAGAGAATAACAAAGTTGGGAAAAATGAGGTAATTTTGTTTTCCTTTTCAGATTTCCCATTATCGTTTCTCTATTTTTTTTACTGAATTAGTCACTAGTCAATAGTTTGAGGGATAAAGAGTCCTGGTATTGTTATAAGTGGTGTTGTTTGCTTGTATGAGAAATTTATATGTGACTATATGGTCATAGTCTTTTACGAATTAGTTCAAGTGTAAAAGAAAAAAAGGTCATTAATAATCTTAGGAAAAATGTAATTTCTAACTTCTAATTCAGTTAATAATCTCTTGTAATTTTTTAAGTTAATAATCTACGTTACAATCTCTATGAAGTTAACAGTTTCTTACAATTTTTTAAGTTAATAATCTTTTGGTTGTGGTATATGTTTACCGTAAATGGGTACATTTAAATTTATACACGTGTTCAAGGATACGTTGATCTCAAATGACCAAAATAACAAGATAATTAGCAATTGAATCTAATAGAAAATGAATCTAAGATCAGAATAGCCTGAGCCTTTGAGAAGCCTTGTACCATGACTTCTGGGCAAGTTGTTGTCAGGAATGTTGAAATACTAGATTGAGACAAGAACTTAGAAAATAGTCTAAGCAATGAATATGTATTATAATTCCTTAATATGATCCCCTTACAATTAAGTGATTGGTCCTATTTACACTTGGACTCATGAGTACACATTCCATGAATTATGCCCCTAATAATATAAGTATATTAATGTTGTAATAATAGATAATTAGAATACCCATAAATTTCTTTAATACATTCTTGGAAGATGTAAAGACATATTACTAAGGGCCACCCGTTGGGATTCAAACTAATCCCTTAGTCTTCTACTTTTCGGTACATATGGCTCTTTGATGCCTCCGATTCAATGCCAACACCTCCCTAGTACTGAAGACTAGATTGATCTGACTCATCCACTTTGCCACATGTGATGATATAATTCGTCCATTTGTACAATACGAATTTTATCCAATACAGATGGTCTCCACACTTTTCGGATGCGTACCTTCATGCGTCCGGGAAGTGGATTTGAAACTTGCATAAAATTTGAGTAAATAAATGAACTCTTTTGGCGGGAAGACTAAAATGTTTTGGCGATTTGATTTAGGACATTAAACGTCACAATCCTATTTAATGCTTCTAAAATGGCGGCAACCATCCAATCACCCCGATTGACATAAAGTTGTGCAATCATGATGAGTTGCGACTCCTCGTTTTCCAATCGTTACCTAATTATTTCCTTATAAATGAGGCAAAAATCTGTACTAAATACCCGACCAAAATTTTATTTCCTACTAAAAACCCAAGTCCTTAAAAGTTTCTCATATTCCTGTTTATTCTCCTTCATCGCCATTCAATAGCAATATTGTCCTCCAAATCTTCTCCTTCCCATTCTTCAAGGGAAACAAACAATAATAACAACTCTGCCCCATGTCGCCGTCCAGGAAAGACTGCAGCTTCTCCTACAAATCAAGAAATTGACTGAATATACTTGCAACCGACATTCTCCCCGTTGGTTTTGAATACCAAGGAGACTTTCGTGTTGATGATCACCATGAATCCGTGAAAGAAATTGAATCGTTGATCACAACAAATATCCGCCCATAAGTTTGAAAAGATTGCAACTTTGACCCTGAGATCGATGTGAGAATTATGGATCCTACAACTAGAATGAACCACCATGTCGAGGGTTTTTCCATGGTTCATACATATCTTTTCATTATCAGTTTCCATCTTGAAGATTATAGAAGATATATGCCGATGCTATTAGGTATGCCTGGGCTAGGTAGCCCCCAAAATTTAGAGACTGGTGCACTGCATACAAATGCTGGCAGACCGTGCTAATGTCCCATTTACTATCGACCATCACATTATTTTGGGTTGGAATTATTCACATTTACCCTCGTGGAAGTTGAAGCCTTATCAATGTGCAAAATGACTATGACCGAGGATGGTTGACCAGGTTTGTGATGATCCGAACCGAGCAGGTTCATCAACCAACTTCTTAAGCCTTCCTCGAGGAATGTAATAATGCCCGTAAGTTTTCTCAACATTATTCCTTTCATTTTTTTAAGTCTCTGTTTTGAACAGAAGAGTTTTTTGTTCTAAGTTACAGTATTCTGTGTTCTATATATTTCGATTGAACATTACTGTTCAATTTATAGTTGAGGAGGAGGGTCGTTGCAACGTTTCTGAAATGTTTAGAATTGTTGCAACGTTTATGATATCTTCAAGGACCAAAGTGTAAATAAGAAATACTTTAGGGACACAAAATAAAATTCCGGAAGACAGCCTACAGCCCGTGACCCGAGGCCCGAGAACCTTAGAACTCAGAACCTGTGACCCGTAACTCGTGACCCGAGACCCGGACCCGGACCGAGCGTGTAGGGTTCTTAGTTTGGCTCTTTCGAAAGTATGGCCTCTTCATCAGCTAGATGTCAAAAATGTATTTCTCCATGGAGAGTTAAATGAAACAGTATACATGTATCAGCCTTTGGGATACCGAGACTCCATTTATCCAAATCATGTGTGTCTGCTAAAGAAATCATTATATGGGCTCAAACAGGCTCCTAGGGCCTGGTACAAGAGGTTTGCGGATTATGTTTCGCATATTGGGTTATCTAACAGTCGTTCTGATCATTCTTTGTTCATCTACTATTAGGGTAATAATATTGCTTACCTTCTTTTATATGTGGATGACATTATCTTGATTGCATCATCCGATGCTCTTTGCAAGTCCATCATGTCACTACTTGGCTCTGAGTTTGCTATGAAAGATCTAGAGCCACTAAGCTACTTCTTAGGGATAGTTGTGACACGTCATATAGGTGGTTTATTTTTATCCCAAAAGAAGTACGAAGCAGAGATTGTTGAACGGGCTGGCATATCATCCTGTAAGCCATCATTTTCCTGGGTATGGATTTTTTACATACGTAGATGCTCTCTCTTCGCAGCTACCCCCATTAAACCGAAATTGATTGTGGGTTTTTTTTAATAGGTGATCGACCTTCTTCGTGTGTCTCCCAATGTGATCCTGACCTGGAAATCATAACCTCTGAATGGTGGAGAGGGAAAAGCCATGTTAAGAAGTGAATCAATCTTAGGATAAACTCATTTTTTTATTAAATTTCTCTTTATTTCTTCTATATGTCTTGCAGGACTACTGATAAGAAAAACTACCTCCCCAAAAGTACCCACTCATGGGCTGCGTTGACTAATATAGTTCAGACAGCCTCGAGTAGTCCTAAATAGAGACCCAAGGAAGGCACCCCCGAGATTCCCATGGGAATTGGCTCAAGAGTAAGGACACACCGTAGGTTAGTGGAGCCTTGGAAGGAAGTACATGCAAGGGTTGTCCATATCGATAATGATGATGATGAGAAGAAGAGGAAGGACAACGACTGTGAATGTCCCGATTGTTTCGAAAATCCTCTTACTGAGAACCCCAAGATAGAAGCGGAGGCTCCTGAGTGTCTTCTTTCCAAGGTTAGTACTATCCCTTTTTTCTAGCATAGAGGTTGGGACTTCCGCTTCTTCACTATGTAAATGTCCTAGTGCGAGTCTAGAGGCTTCCCTTGCTCACCTAGCAGATTTATTTCTTCAGGTAGTACAAAACTTCCGCTTTTTCTCCATAGACTATGAATACCCAACTTCTTCATAACATATCCCCCTTTTTATTTAGGGATATATCGTTGTTCTTTCTGCTATGGACTTACCCAAGACACTAGCACCCTTCCATGGAGAAGAGATATTGTTCGAAGATAATCAACTCCTTGAAGCCAAAGTGGAGAGACTCTGAGCTGAAATCCCAGACTCAAACTCCCTCTAAGATTTTCTCTGACTATTCTTGCGGGATGTCAATAACTCATTGAGGAACCAGGAGAACTCCTTGCAAGTCCTTACATCCACGTATGTGAATCTACAAGGTAAAACTACCAGATTGGAGGCTGACTTAACTACTTTTGGGAGCAGTTTGTCATCTCTGAAGATGCTCAGAATGAGCTCCGGGCAAAGTTCCAAAGATGGAAACTCCATCGGGATTCGGCCATCTTGAAGATTCGTAGAGGTACACTCAAATAAGCCATCAATAAAGATATAGACATCCCTACAGCATTTCTTGACACGAAGATTGACCTTAAAGAGGTCGAGTTAGCCCTGGAGGATCTGTGATGTTCCAAAGAGAACGACTTAGATGAAGAAGCTGATGGTGCCCCCTCATGCTTAAATTTCATATAATTTTTAGAATGCTACCTTTTAGGTTTTTGTGAAACACCCCCGGTAGACCATGAGACTAATGTGTCGATCCCTTTTGCGCGGGTTTTTGTTTTTATGCTAGTAAAGTACCACCCCCGGCAGACCATGGGACGAGCATATCAATTCCATTCGCGCGAGTTTATCTTGTCCCCGGGTCACCTTTGGGCCCGATTTATGTTTTAATGAATGAAGTTTTCTTTCCAAGACTTCTCTATTTGCAAGCCTACTATTTAAAGCTTAATTTCGTACTCACACCATAAGGAGAATACTTCTCAAGCTTATAAAAAATTTAAGCCTTGATTTATTGCTATTTAGTCAAAAGAAAATAACTTCAGAAGTTTTCCATTTTTGAAGTAGAATCCAAGGTCAATTAAACTTTCCTTGTTAATTTCTACACTCTAAGTATGAAACATGCAACGACATGGATAATATATTTATTGAATCATCTTTTAATAAGATGTTCCTTTCTTTGGAATTTCATCGTCTTTTAATTAATTCCGGTCTAATTTCAGTCCCTCGTTACTTTTTACTTAGGTGCTTAAGTGCCAAAGATTAACCTTTATTTTTTAAGATTTTAAATAAGAGAAGGCACTTATTTTTATGGTGCTTTGGAAGAGTACGTCTCATGTTCATTATGGGACAAACTTTTGGTATGCTTCATATAACATCCATTTAATTTATTTTTATGCTTTTAATGGCAATAATTTATCATGAAAGGAAGAGTTCTATTAATTCATTCAACTTATAAATGTGAAAATAAATGTGAGAATAATCCAGCTGCCATCTAGTGTGGTCATTCTGATTACATATGTATGATATTTTACTGCTCCGGGCAATCCCCAACGTGCTTTTGTCTTTAAGCCTCTTTGTGGGCCCATTTACAGAGAAAACATAGGGTCTTTACATGGATCTAGCTTCTTTTTGGCAAAATATTACTCCAGCCCAAGCACGGGTATATAACCTAACAAGTGTTTGTGTGTTCATACATGGAGAACGAAGCACTGGATAATACACTAATGCAAGACTTAATACTCTTTTTATCGTGCTGCCACATTAAAAACCTTACTGGAAAAACCCAATTGGGACCAAAATCGGTCGAAGTAAAAAAGAGTGCAATGCGTATTTTCCCTGCTAAGCATAATATTTCCTCAAATGACTTACATTCCAGTTGCTTGGAAGCTGGTACCCTTCTTGATTTGTTAACTAGTAAGATCCCTTGCCGACAATCCCCATGACTCTATACGATCCTTCCCAATTTGAGCCTAGCTTGCCTGCATTTAGTTCTCGGGTGCTTTGGGTTACCCTCCGGAGTACCAAGTCCCCGACTTTGAAATGTCGAAGGTTGGCATGACGACTGTAGTACCTCTCCAATCCGATGCTTCTTCTGAGCCATCATTTGTACGTATGCAAGACACTAATGTTCTTCGAGAAAATCTAATTGAACCATCATTGATTATGAATTAGTTTGTTTTTTAGACATGAGGTACCATAGACTCGGACTCCATATTTCAACCAGGATCAATGCTTTGGCACCATAAACCAGGGAAAATGAGCTTCTCCGATACTCATTTTTGTCGTAGTTCTATATGCCGATAAAATCTTGAGAAGCTTAGAAGGCTACGACCCCTTAACAGCTTCCAACGTTTTCTTCAAATTTTGGATTATGGTCTTATTTGTTGACTTTGCCTGTCCATTTGCACTAGGATGATAGGGGTAGAGGTGATGTGTTTGATATGCATATCCTCAAGGAACTTGGTAACCTTAGTCCCAATAAATTATCGGTCATTGTCGCAGGTTAATTCCTTCAGGATATTGTCGCTCTACTTACCAAGGTAGAGGTAAGGTTTGCGTACACTCTACCCTCCCCAAACCCCACATTGTGAAATTTCACTGGGTATGTTCTTGTTGTTGTATACCATAGCGGCAAATAATATATTGCCAAATGAACTCCATCACCTCTTTCTCTTGAACCCTTTTATAGGCTACGACTTCAACCCATTGAAAAAAATAGACAGTCATAAGTAATATATGTGTAACCTGTCCCGGGGAAGAAGGCAAGTGTTCGACCATGTCCATCTCCCATTTCATGAATGGCCATGGGGAGACCACTGGGTCCAATTCTTCTCCTAGTTGGTGCAGTAGTTGAGCATGACGTTGGCATTTGTCGCATCGTTTTACGAACGCCTTTGTATCTTTTTCAATCTGGGGCCAATAATATTCAACCCTCATCAATTTCCTCATCAAGGACTCCACACCTGAATAATTTTCGAAAATTCCCTCATGTACTTCCCTCATCACGTAGTCAGCTTCTTCGGGATCTACGCATAGTGCCAATAGTCTGTAGTAGAACCGCCTCCATATTGTCAAGAGTGTCGGGAATGTCTTTATGGCTTTAATTTATCCAGGTTTACTTCGAATCCTCTTTTAGAGACCAAGAAACCTGAGAATTTCCCGAAGCCTACTATGGAGCCGCATATCTCCGGGTTAAGCTTCATGTTGAACCTTCTCAAAATTTCAAATGTTTTCCGCAAATGACTTAAATGTTCCTCTGCACTAAGACTCTTAACAAGCAAATCTTCTATATATATTTTCATAGTTTTCCAATTTGTTTTTTCGAGCATTTTATTTACGAGCCTCTGGTAGGTGGCTCCAGCTAGAGATGGCAATGGATCCTGGATTCGGTCCGGATCCGGTGGATCCAGATCCGTTTGATAGGATATGGATCCTCAAAATTTGGACCGGACGGATCCGGATCGAACCCGGATCCATTTCTAATGGATCAGATCTGGATCTGGATCTTGTATTTGAGATCTGTATCCGGTCCAGATCCGACCCGTGGATTTGTTTTTTATTAAATATATTCATAACCTAGAATATAATTTTATAAGTATTTTCTTAAAATTGCTAAACACATCCTTGCAAGTTTAATTTATCCCCGCGTTAACTCAAAAACCAAAAAATAAAGAGGTAACTTCGATAATAAAATCAATATTATATTAGTGAATGACTAACATCTCCATAGACAAGTAGTTAAAATTATATTCACTTCATTTGTGAAGACACCAAGCACATACAAGTTCTGCATTGTGGAAATACTAGTCAGCATTTTCCACAACTATTGTCATTGTCCAACATTTTCAATTAATAGCTCACAATCAAAACGAGACAACAAACAAAATATCTCATATGAACAATTCAAAATTGAAACACAGTAAACTGTTAGCAAAGTAAAAATCGTTTGTCAGTTCAAAAAAAATTCTTAGCAAAGTTACATTTTTAGCAAGGCAATTTTTTTTACATGTGGATCCAGATCCGATCTGTGGACCCGGCGGATCCGATGGATCCGGATTTGGATATGATTTTTATGAACCCGCTGGATCTGGATCCGGATCTGGATTCAGGTATGAAAAACGGATCTGGATCTGGATCTAGTAGGATCCGGTCCAGATCTGATCTGTTGCCATCCCTAGCTCCAGCGAAAGGCATGACATTGTAACAATAAGTACCAAAATAAGTTAGAAAAGATATTTTCTCTTGATCTTCCAGGTGCGTTCTAATTTGATTATACCTGGAAAATGCATTTAGAAAACTCATGACGTCATGCCCGGCCATAACATCGGTCATTTGATCTATGTTCGACAGCATGACCGAGTCTTTAGGGCATGCCTTATTAATGTCTTTAAAATTAATACACATTCTAAACTTGTTTCCCTTTTTAGGCACTATAACTATGTTGAGTAACCAATCCATGTATTTGACTTCCCAGATTGTCCCTATGTTAAGCAGTCTAGATACCTATTCTTTCACAAACCTGTTGGGGACCTCGACAATTAGCTGTTTTTTCTGCCGCACGGAGGGAAACTGAGATCCAGGCCTAACTTATGAGTTATGAATTTTGGAGGAATGCTTGTCATATATTTATGGGAACAGGAAAAACAATCACTATTAGTTATAATATATTGAAGGATTGACTTCCTAAGCTCCAGGGTCAGCCTCGTGCCCAGGTATACCTGTCTTTCTAGAGTTTCCTCGTGCAGAGCCATTTGTTCAAGTTCCTCGGTCGTCGATTTGGTGCCACCAGACTCATCCAACACCCAGAAGTACCTAGGGACCTGGTGCATGTCTAGGAGTTCATCCTTCGGATCTGTCTTATCTGCTTCTACTAGCAGAGTTTGTTGAACCGCATCCGAGACCAGCACCACCTCCTTTAATTGCTATATTTGATAAGTGATCACATCCGGCTTTTCGATGACAAACATTTAATTCGCCCCAGGTTGCTCTCCCCTAATTTGTTTGATTCCTTCTAGTGTCAGAAACTTGACCGGTAAATGTAATATTGAAGGGACCGCTTTCTTAACGTGAAACCATGGTCTCCAAAATATTGCGTTATATCTCATGTCAACATCGATGACATAAAAATTAGTCTCCTACATGACCCCCTTGTCTTCCACTAGTAAATCAATTTCTCCTTTGGTGGTTTCACTTGCCATATTAAAACTGGTGAATGTCCTAGCTGTCGGCACAATTATATTCAACATTTTCATCTCCTTGGCCACTTTCCACCGGATGATATTGGCGAAACTTCCAAGGTCAACCATCACATTTTTTACCTTGAAGCCGTCGATGGGGACAATGATTACTAGAGCATCATTGCGTGGAAAGGTTATGCTGGCTATATCCTCGTCAGTGAAGGTAATGATACTTTCATCAGGTACCTCATGAAATCTCTTTTCCCGAGTTACCAAAATCTTTGTCTTCTTGGTTGCCTGAAGGGTGTGCCCACAATCATTGATCCTCCAAAAATCGTGTTTATAATGTGTGGCGAGGAATTCAAGTTAGGTTTTCCTTTAGCCGGAGCCCCTATGTCATAATTATTACAGGCCCTTTCACTTAGGTACTCCCGTAAATGACATCTACAAAGCATTCATGTAGGTGAACTACTAACATTTAAGACAAAATTATACAAATGAAAATGCGGATGTAAATAAGAAAGGCAGAAGTACTGACAATTCTTAATACTTAATACATAATCCTTGAAAATAATCCCCAAAATCTGATTGTCATGAGTATAGAGTTACTAACTTATAATACAAGTCTGAGATTTAAAAATAAAAATATTGTCTGAAAATAAATAACAAAATGTAAATGATAAGGGAAGGAGTTCCAGTGCTGGGATAGTATCTGTAGCTTACCCTGGACACCAAAGACATCAACCCAATACGTTGCGGCTATGCTCCACTCTACCATGATCCAAAATATCAAGTTGCACAAACCGGTTAGCCAAAGACTGAACATCCATCGCCAAATGATGCTCTCTCATATGCAACATAGCCAAACTGCATATACTCACCGCCTTATGACTCAAGGTATCTGCCATCACATTCGCTCTTCCCGAGTGATACAAGATTGTCATGTCATAATCCTTAAGTAGCTCCAACCATCTACGATGTCTCAAATTAAGATCCTTCTGATTGAACAAATATTGAAGATTGTGATGGTCCGTGTACACCTCACAATGCCCCCCATAAAGATAGTGCCTGCAAATCGTCAAAGAAAACATGATTGCTGCCATGGGTGGGGTAATGCTTCTCATGAATCTTCAGTTGACTTAAACCATAGGCTATCACCTTTCCCTTTTCCATCAACACATACCCAAGACCTATTTTAGAAGCGTCATAATAAACTGTAAAGTTCTCTCCCTTAACTGGTAAGGTCAAAATCATAGTGATTGTCCATAAGGCTTTAAGCTTTTGGAAGCTCACCTCACACTCCCCGGACCACTATAATACTACCTCATTCTGGGTCAATCTAGTCAACGGAGCCGCAAAAGATAAAAATCCCTCCACAAAATGCCGATAATATCCTATGAGGTAGACAAAACTCTGAACCTCGATCACTGAAGCAGGCCAAATCCAATCCCGAACTGCCTCAATCTTCGTGTTTCTCCTCGCCTCGAGAATAGATCATGATATCATCAATGAACACAATCACGAACGAATCCAAGTAAGGTCTGAACACCCCATTCATCAACTCCATGAAGGCTATAGGTGCATTCATCAATCCAAATGGCATCACCAAAAAGTCATAATGACTATACCGAGTCCAGAAGGTCGTCCGAGGAACATTATCTGCCCTAGTCTTTAACTTATGATAACCGAACCTCAAATCAATCTTGGAAATAATCGAAGCACCCTGTAGCTAATCAAATAAGTCATCAGTGCGAGGTATCAAATACTTGTTCTTGATAGTCACTTTGTTCAACTGCCTATAATTGATACACATGTGCATAAACCCATCCTTCTTCTTTATGAATAACATAGGAGCACCCCAAGGACAAAACACTGGATCAAATAAACCTCTTACCCAACAGATCTTTCAGTTGTTTCTTCAACTCTCTTAACTCGACCGGTGCCATCCGATAAAGCGATATAGAAATGGGCTGAGTGCGGGCTCTAGATCAATATAAAAATTGATATCACAATCCGGTGAAACACCGTGAAGGTATGTAGGAAACACCTCTGGATACTCCCAAACTACTGGAACTGACTCCAATGGAGGAGTCTCCGCACTCGTATCACGAACATAAACCAAATAAGAGAGACGTTCTTTTTCAACCATCTTTCGAGCCTAAAGAAATGAGATCACCTTATTCGGATACTTGCTAAGAGTACCCTTCCATACTAACTAAGGAATACCCGGCATGACTAAGGTAACAGTCTTGGCATAACAATCAAAGATCACATAATACAAAGATAACCAATCCATACACAAAATAGCATCAAAATCTACCATATCTAAAACCGTCAAGTCTACCTGACTATCATACCCCATCAAAGTAACTACACAACCAAGATAACAATATCAGAGGCCTCTACATCGGGTCTTCCTGGAAATGCATAAAGATGAGAGCGATCACCCAAAGTCTGAGTACCCTCACATCTACCACCTTGTCCGGACTGAGCACCACCTCGACCTGTCTGTAGCCAGTTGTCTCGCTACTCTAGAACCTGAACCCTGAGATCTTTGGTGCTTTCCACCATGCCTAAGTCTTGGACAATCCCTCTTGAAATGCTCAAGATCACCATATTCATAATAACCCCTAGGAACTCACAATGGCTGAGAAGAAAA
The DNA here is from genome assembly GCA_029783415.1 of Anisodus acutangulus. Lineage (NCBI taxonomy): Eukaryota > Viridiplantae > Streptophyta > Magnoliopsida > Solanales > Solanaceae > Anisodus > Anisodus acutangulus. The sequence continues at coordinate 16,793,965 of CM056496.1, read as the reverse complement.
ACTGGCACCAGAATGACCACCACGACCAGATGGCCGATATGAACTCGAGGTCAACTGCCCCAAACCATGAGAAGTACGCGAAGACTGTCCTCTCTCAGATATAGAAATAATTGCAACAATTGGCCTAGCATTTGAACGGTGATAACCTCCACCATAATGACCCCTACCTCCAAATGAGACAACTATATGAGTGCTAAAATGAGGCATTTTGACCACTCACTACTCATAATCCTCTCACCTAATAAACTCGGCCTCTCTAACCGCATCAATAATCTGCTGGAAGGTGGAACTTGTGGCATCTATATGTGCTGCAATCAAGTGAAGAGGACAAATTAACCCATTCGTAAACCTCCTCACCCTCTCAGCCTTATCAAAGCAAGGCGAGAAAATGCATGGAAACATGTATCGTACTCTGTCACAAATATATGCCCCTGGTGTAGCCCCTCAAACAGAGCTCTTCTCATCTGTCTAACACTGCAAGGCACGAACTTCTCCAAGAAAATCTGAGTAAATAAAACCCAAGTGAGAGGAGGGGACCTTGCTGGTCTAGACTTAATATAAGACCTCCACCATTGCTTGACAGGTCTAACCATCTGAAAAGTAATATAGTCCACTCCACGAGACTCCACTAAATTGAGGTTGTGCAGCCTCTCATGACAGTTAATCAAGAACTCATAAGTATTATCTTCTGGGTCTCCATCATATCTAGGAGAATCCAACTTTCTAAATTTCTCAAATATCTTTTGCTCATCAATAGACATCACGGGCTGAGCTGCTGGAGGTGAATTAAGACCAGGCACTGTCACATCTAAGAAATGAGGAACCTCAACAAGTGCTGGTCGAATCTCTGGTGTCTGAAATTCGAGCATAGTCTGTGATCCATCAGAAGTGACCAGTTGAATACCCTAAGTTATAGTCTCAAAAGCTTATCATGCGAACCAGAGTATCCTGAAGTACCAATGTAGTTTTAAAACCCAGGGGCATCTGAGCATGCCCTGCCCCGTCAGTTTGACACTAGTCTTCCCCATCCATCTAAACCTGGTCATCTTCCATAATAGCCTCTAGCCCCGAAGACTCTGCTCTCTCACGAGCCTGAGCAATTGCATGTACTCGATCTTGGGCTGGTGTTATAACTTAGGGTCTGCTTCTACCTCGCCCCCTACGTCTACCCTGTATACTACCTTTAATAAGGGGTGCAGGTGTGGGCTCCTAATCTCCTCTTGCAGTTGAATGAGTCCTCACCATCTGTGATAAAGAGTGAAACAAAAGAGATTTAGAATGCAAACATAGTCGAATCACGTGAATTAATGAAAAAAAACTTTCCTAAATGTCCCATAGCCTTTCGAAGATAGGTACGGATGTCAACGTACCGATCCGTGAGACTCTACCAGGCATTGCTCATGCACTCATGACAACGATGAACCTAGTACTCTGATACTAATTTGTCATGACCCAAAATCTCATTAGTGCCATAAAAGCACCTACCCTAACCCATAGGCGAACCACTAACATTCAACATAGAATTATCAAAATCTTATTGTCATGAGTACAGACAAGTCTTAATACTTAATACATAATCCTTGAAAATAATTCCCAAAATCTTATTATCATGAGTACAGAGCTACTAACATAGAATATAACTTTAAGATTTAAATAGGAAAATATTGTATGAAAATAGAGGGGAAAAGGTAAATGATAAGGGAAGGAGTTCCAGTGCTGGGGTAGTATCTGCAATTCACCCTAGACTTAAAAGACAGTAACCCAATACGCCGCGGCTATGCTCCACTCATATCCGGATCAGTACTTGCATATAGAGTGTAGTAAGTGTAGAGTGAGTACGGGAAGCACATATATCCAACAACATCATTGACCCACCCTAACTATAGTAGTGGCGAAGGTTGGTACTTTTCAAATATTTCTCTACTAGTTGGTTAACTAAGTATAAGCAAATAAGTTATCCAAACCTACCAGCAATTCCTATATTTCAATTAATTACAAGGATCATCAATACTCACAAGTCTTCTCACAATTTCCAAGTATTTACTGGAATTAAGCCAATGTAGTATTATTGGAATTAGCCTAAACCCCGTTCAGGGCATCTAGTCCCATCAACTCTCAAAGTTCAATCTCACGTCAAGCATAAGTCCCAAGTACCAATACTTTTCTACTAAGAGTCACAAGATCATAAAGTCTACCAGTATTCATCACCGAGTACACACAATACCAAATACACATCAGGAATATGAATGAAAATGCAATGAAAATGATATGTATGTATGCAATGGCCATATGTACCCGCTATACACACACTTCTGCAGTAGGTGTCACGTGACCCATGTGGATCTCATGAGGTCTATATACTCATCCAAAAGTTTCCATCGGAGCTCAGCTTTGTGGTTGTAGTGTCATCATCAATCATCACTCTCTTACCATGTACCATATCCATCAACCAGCTTACAAGCCCTTTTTCTGTATCTCAACAATTCATTACCAATAATAGTAATATGAATGAATGATATGGATATGTGTACACCGTATAAAAGCATAATCAATACAACTAGCTAGCTTTATCAATTACTTTACAAGTATTTAGACGACATGTAGAGTGATGAATGCATGACAATTCAAACCATAATAAGATATCAAACATGGCTACGAGCCCAAATAAGCAGCAGACATACCAACCTAAGTAGATTTATGCACCACGCTCATGGCCCGAAAGCTAAACACATAATCTTCATCATGTACAATATCCTAAGCCATTTAATTACCATTTTAGTACATCGGTACCCATACAAGTGATCGTCACCTCACTAGTATGTGACCTTCAATTTCCCATTACTCCCCTTAATTAAGCAATTACCAACACAAACATTACATTAAGGTCTAGATAAGTCTCAACATACCTATTTCCGGAGTCGAAGAGTCACGCGACCAATTTCCCATTTCTTTGAGCCTCCTCACATGCCCAATCTGTTCAATTACATTATCTAAACGGGATTACGAGTCTAACGATGCCTATTTTACTAAAAGAAAGGAGTTGGATATAAAGGATCAATCTAAACTGTACCCCCAAATCTCGAGGGTCAAAACGATAATTTATCGCTAACATAAGTTCAATAAGGTCGAAACAAGACTTTATACTGTCATACAAACCCAGCGTACATCCATATTGATACTTAATAATAGAATCCCCAATTTAATCAAAAAAGGGAACCCCGAGCCCACAAGGATAAAATAGGAAATTGAAAGTAACATCACCTTACCCATCACCCATACAATCCATATCCTTAATATTATCATAGTCTAAGCCCAATTGGTCTTTCAATTTCTTGAATTACATAAACCCTAGTTCTAGGTGGAAAACCCCTAATTTCTAATTTCCAAATCATGGATTAAAGTCTATAATAATGAAATTAACCAATGAAAATGATTAGGATTAGAGTCTAGAGATTACCCAAATGGAGAACCTTGAATTTGCACTTTGAATCTTCCAAAAATTGAGCTCAAGAGCATGGAAAATGGAAAATGGAAATGGAGAGGAGAAATTCAGACTAGGACTTATCACTATTTGCTACAGTGTCTCCTTCGCAAATGCAAGACCCCACTCGCAATTGTGAAGGGTTAACCCAACCACATTGGACTCATTGCGTCGCAGAGGACACCACACAATCGCGAAGCACCACAATTTCCCCCACCCCAGATGTGTGTCCATGCAAACGCGACCAAGACCACCACGATATCAAGAGTCTGTTTCACCAAGGTTCGTGATTGCGCCTGCTCCTTCACGATAGCGAAGAAGGAAACCAGAATAGCTGAACCATAATTTTTTTGGTTTTTCCCCAGTCTCGAACCTATACTCAAAAATCATTTGGAAGCCAATTAACATAAACCAAACATGCATTTCTATCATAAAACACATTTTGGACCTGCTCGCGCAGTCGGAATTCTAGAAAATGGTCTTTAAGGCTTTGTTTTGACCAAAGTCAACCCTTAAGTTCTAGTTTCACAATTTCAAACCTAATCACTCAAAATGCACCCGGTTGTCTCGGGAACCGAACCAAAGGATCTACTAAGCCATAAATATTATTCCGGATCTAATGGAATTGACAAAACTACAAAAAAGACGTATTTATCAAAAAGTCATTTATGAGTCAAATCTTTCTATTCTCTTTACTTTGAAATTTTCAAACTTTTCAATAATGATCTAAAACCTACCTGATTACCTCGGAAATCGTGTCACCCATCCTCGCAAGTCACAAGCAATCAAATAAAGGCTCGAGAAGGGTAATTTAGAGATTTTAAAGTAAAATAAGTAAAATGACTTTTCTAGTCGTTACATTGTATTGGAGAGTTTTGAGTATCCATGTCCTTTTGTTGACAAATCGAATGATTTCCCTTTATATTGATTCAACAATCTTTCATTATTCCTATCGAGGTCCCCTTGGTGTTCAATTTTTTGAGAGAACGGAAACCTTGACTGCCTCCTAATTGTTTTAGAGTAGGATAAGGCTGGAAGCGGTTCTTCGATGAATTACGATCCGATCTTGTTCCCTTGTCTGTCTTTTGAGAAATTTCTCCTGCGGAAGTCCACAACAAATTATCTTCTACTCAAATCTTTGATTCATAACAATTGTGAATGTCCTTCCAGGATATGGTCGGAAATTCCAAGAGACTTTCTTTAAGCTTTCGTGAGGCGTCTAAACTCAAAAGGTTCAAACCTTTGGTGAAAGGCTCGGCATCCTATTTGTCATCCCATTTGTCTGGAACTGCAGGTAACATCCGTTTCTTCTGAAATAGTATAACAAAGTCCCTAAGAAATTCGGATTCTCCCTGTGCTTTACGAAAGATATCCGTCTTTCTAGTTTTAACCTTTCATGCTCTAACATGGGCTTTGATGAATATATCTGCAAGCATGGTGAATGAACTGACCGAGTGCTCGAGGAGAAGGGAATACCATGTCCAAGCACCCTTAGTTAGAGTCTCGCCAAGCTTTTTGATCAAAACTGACTCTATTTCTTTTTCTTTCAAGTCATTTCCCTTAACGACCATAGTATAGGAGATTATATGTTCATGTAGATATGTTGTCCCATCCTATTTTGGTATGGTTTCCATCTTGAACCTTTTGGAAATCAGTTCTGGTGTAGCCTCTGACTTATACGCCAACTGAATGTACTTTTTTACGTTTGGACCTTCTATGACCGGATGAGCCCTCATTATTTGATCCAACCGGCGCTGAAACTCCTTTGCATCCTTTTTTTCCTTTTGGGATTTCGTGTCTACTTTTCCCGTTATTTCCTTCATGAATTTTAGCACATGTGCTTGGAATGAATTTTCAGGAATGGATTCGCTTTTTGATGCGTCATCATTTATTGCTTCTGTGTGGCCACTCCGGGAAACATTATTGTCATTTGCTGGCGGAACTGGTGTGACTCTTGGTGCTAAAGTGCTGGCGGCATTGTTGGATGCGAATGAAGAGAGGAATTGCCTTATACCGCTCAACTCCTCTGTTATCATGAAGTTTTGTGTCCTCAAGTTCTGCATAGCCTCTTAGAGAGTTTCATTAGTTGGAGTTTTGTCTCTCCGGGCCTGGCCGTCTCCTGAAGTGGCTCCTTTCGCATCTGCTGGTCTTCCAGCTTAGGATTTGGGATATGAAGGTTGTTCAGCCTGACCTGCTCGTTCTCGAGGATCTAATTATCATCATATCCCGACATACCTGAAAATTTTTGCTTAAGCAAAATAAGGCTAAAGAAAGAGTTAGATTAAGAGACAGGGTCACGTATTACACCACTACTGGCCAGGCTCCTTTCGCATCTGCTGGTCTTTCAGCTTAGGATTTGGGATAGGAAGGTTGTTCAGACTGACCTGCTCGTTCTCCAGAATCTAATTATCATCATATCCCGACATACCTGAAAATTTTTGCTTAAGCAAAATAAGGCTAAAGAAAGAGTTAGATTAAGAGACAGGGTCACGTATTACACCACTACTGACCAGGCTCCACGGTGGGTGCCAAACTATTTATCCGTAAACTGGTACAGTTGAATTTATACACGTGATCAAGGACACGTGGATCTCAAGTGACCAAAATAGCAAGATAATTAGCAATTTAATCTAAAGGAATATTAAGATCAGATTAGCCTATGCCTTGGTAAAACCTTGTATTGTGACTAGGCAAGTTGTTGTCAGGAATATTGGAATACTAAATTGAGACAAGAACTTAGATAATTGTGTAAGAAATAAATATGTATTATAATTCTTCAATATGAGCCCCTTACAATGAAGTGATTGGTCTTATTTATACTTGGAGTCATGGGTACACATTCAATGAATTATGTCCCTAATAATATCAGTACATTAATGTTGTAATAATCAGACAATTATAGTCCCATAAATTCCTTTAATGCATTTTTGGAAGGTATAAAGACATATTCGTAATGGTCGCCCGTTGAGATTCGAACTGATCCCATAGCCTTGTGCTTTCCGGTTTCTGTGGCTTTTGATTCCCCCGATTCAATGCCAACACCTCTGGGGCACTGAAGGCTGACTTGGATATGACTCATCCACCTTGCCACATGTCATGATATAGTTCATTCATGTATACAATATAAATTTTACCCCATATAATATCTTTGAAGTTAATGTTTCAGTTAATGATCATTGTGTTTAAATACGTGATTCTTATATTTTGTTTTATGATCCTTTCTGTGTTTAAAGTTATCTCTTATGTTTTGTTCTAATACTTCTTGTATAACTAGTTGATGTTCTTGTTATTGTATCTAGTACATAATTTGTGCAATAACTAGTTAAAAGTCATTACCGATATGTGATTAAATGTGCAAGAAAGCTAATAATTCAGTTAATGATCATTATGTTTAAATAAGTGATCTATTATGTTTTGTTTTATGATCTCTGATGTTTGAAGTTCAGATCTCTTATGTTTTGTTTTAAGATCTCGTGTTAAACTAGTTATAGTTCTTGCTATTGTATTTAGTTTATCGTTTATATAAGTAGTTAAAAGTCTTTATTGATGTGTGTTTAAATATGGACAAAAACTAATAATTCAATTAATGACCGTTGTGTTGAAATAAGTGATCTTTTTTATATTTTGTGTATGATTTCTTGTTTTTAAAATTTAGATCTCTTATGTTTTGTTCTAAGATCTCTTGCATAACTAGTTGAGGTTCTTACTACTGAATCTAGTCTATAGTTTGTACTACAACTAGTTAAAGTCTTTACTTTGTGAAGGGGAAAGTCTCGAAGGCAAAAAATCCCACCTGTACCAGAGGTCCCTTGGTCAGGTGGGATGTAAATCGAGGGATATGTGTGAGTGGCAGTCCTGTAAAGGATAGGACCAACGGGACACGAATCCAGCAATAGCCCTTGCAATATTTCAGCAAAGACTGTCACCACACGAATTCGAACTCGTGACGTCGGAATGGTTGTATCCCAATTACCTTGTCACTTACCAATTCGTCTGTGCCCTGAGGGATAGTTAAAGTCTTTACTAATATGATCAAATATACAGGAAAATTTGCATGGCAATCCACCACCTACACCCGTAAAGTTGAAATTCATTATTAAACAGTTCAAGATAAAACTGGTTATTTTTCAGACCGTAGAGTGATAGTTAGGTGTAGGATGTGATTTGGCATAGAAACTGGTTATTTTTCAGACCGTATAGTGATAGTTAGGTGTAGGATGTGATTTGGCATAGAAACTGGTTATTTTTCAGCATTGATGATTGATAAAAAAGGTACAATAGAAGTAGTTACTCCAGCTGCTTTGCATGATGATTGTTTAGAATAGCAGAGGAAGTCAGATAAAGAAGAGCAAGAAAATTGATGATAGTTTCTTGTGTTTCTTTTATGGGTGGCCAGTGGGCCGGGCTCGGGTCTGGCGGGCCAGGTCTGGCGGGGTCGGGGTCGGGGCGGGACGGGAGAAGGGGCGGGGTCGGGTATGGCGGGCTCCAGCGGGGTCGGGTTTGGCGGGACTGGAGCAAGTCCCGTCCCGATCCCGATCCCGTCGGGCTCGGGTCGGGGCGGGCTCGGGTCGGGGTCGGGCTCGGGTCGGGATACGGCGGGTTTTCATTTTTTTTTAAATAACATATGTATAAAAAAAACTCAATAAACAAAACAAGATAGTGTAATAAAAACATCCCAAGGCTGTTTTTGTGCCTCTTATATTATTTAATAGACATGATTTTTTTGTAATACAAATACAATTGTCTAAAATCTAAATTGCAACTTTGTGGTGTTGTCCAAAAGTTACAAATTACATAATAAAATTACAATTAAAAAAATTACATTCTCAAAAAAACATGTTCTAATTGCTTGATGATTTCATGTGGTTCTTCGGTTGGAATTGGTATTTGTTGGTCAAATTGATCCACGTCGCTTCCACTACCTTCTGTTAAGATTTCGTTGTAGTTTTCATCATCTTCTTCGTTGATCTCCGGTTGACCGCACCTTCTCCGCTCCGCCAGTATCCAATCTCTGAATAATACCGCAATTTCCAAGTCGCTCTCCGCTAATGAGTGTCCTGTGGTCTCCTATTTGATATCCGTCGCAGAAAAAGCGCTTTCAGACGCAGCTTGACGACGCTGAATGTTCAAAACATCTCGAGCCATCATTGAAAGTGTCGGAAAGGTCTTCTCATTCCTCCAAAGTATTTCAGCAAGTCTTCATGTCCATCTTCATTGATAACTTCTTGATACGGTACAGAACCCTGCAAAACAAAAATATCTAACTCGCTAATTTGGTTAGTAGTAGAGGTACGACCGCACATTCTATTTCTGAGGCTTTCAATACTAGCCGCAGAAACAGCAACTAATTTATAATCTATACGCTATACGCTAAAATACGTTTTTGCATAGACCATTTATAATCTATCCAATGACAAGTTACAGTTAAATAATCATGGCCGTTAGTACTACGACCTATATCAGACGTGATGGATACTTTGCCATTAAAATGATATAATGAAAAACGTAAGTATTGTTGATATTCATGCGCGAATTTAAATACATCTCTCTTAACAGTTGATCTAGGAAAACCGTTAAAAGCAGGATTATATATATCTCTAATGTAATGAATAAAACCGGGAGATGAAGGAAATGAAAAAGGCAAACCCTCCACAACAACTAATTTTGATATTGCTTCCCTATCTCTATGTTTATTGTATTTAGGGCCTACAATTCCCCCCGTCATAGGGTTAATTTGACCTTGTACTTGGTCCGGGACAATATCAGTATGTGAACCTTGTCCCGATGGAGCGGGCGTTTGCGCCCGGTTTTGAAGCCTGGTATTGGGCATACCTAGTCGGGATGAGCACTTACTACGTGCCTATTTAAACCCCCGTTCCCCCGTGACTTTTTCCAGTTTTAAATTTTAAAACATTTTTACAAATTTTACATATGGCTACTTGATTCTCTACGTCCCTATCAAAAAATGTCCATGCATCTGATTTTAATGGTCGTTTTGCTGGACCTCGTCTCATATTAGGGGGAATAGGAGGTATTTCAGTTGAAGGTGCACTAGTGGGTGTGTTGTCATCAACATTAGTGGGTATATCATCTAGATCATCGTCTAAATTAAAGTCTTCTTGAGTACCAGAAAGTAGCTCCTGGTCTAAATGTAATGGTATTGTAGGAAAATGTTGAGTATCAACAAAATCATCCTGTGTAGGAATAAGATGACTAGAAGAAGTACCCTTGCCCTGGTTGCCCTACTAGAAGAAGCACCCTTACCCTTACCCTTAAACATACCTTTTAATCCTTCCATTTTAATTATGATAATAAATAAATAAATAATTAAAGACAATAAAATTAAGTGATCTAAACTAAATAAACAGACAATAATAATTTAATGAAGGAACGAATGTACCAAACGCCGACGTAACGTCGACGTGTAATCGAGAGGTTGAAAATTGAAACTTTGCTCGATGGAAGATCCTCAAGCTAGTTGCCAACTTCACTACCAATTCCCAAATGAATAAATAAAATTAAATATTTAGCAAACAATGTAGACTTGTAGAGAGATATATTGAGAAATTAGAGAGATTGTAGGAAGATTTGTGAGAAAGATGAAGAGAAAATGAGTTATTTATAGTTGAAAAATTGGGTTAAAGTGTAAATATAATAACTTATGGGTTAAAAATAAATATTAAGGGGTAGGGGTTGGGGAGGGGGCTAAAATGGCCGTTGGTGCAACGTCCATTTTTGCAAAGGGGCGGGCTCGGGGTCGGGGTCGGGGTCGGGGCGGGCTCGGGTCTCGCGGGCCTGGGGCGGGCTCGGGTCTCTCGGGACGAGACATCGTCCCGTCCCGAGTTCGAGTCCCGCCCCCGTAATTTTTTTTTAATTATTTTTGGCGGGGTCGGGGCGGGCTCGGGACGGGCTCGGGTCGGGGTCGGGCTGTCCCGGCCCACTGGCCAGCCCTAGTTTCTTTATTGCTTTCAAGACTCAACTAGCATAATATAAAATATAAATATTTAAATTTTTGTCTCTTGTGTTTTCTTCAAATTATGTCTCTATATATTTATAAGATCTTTTAGTTTAAAGTTCATTCTCTGTTGTGAATTATAAAAGAAATTTCTAATGATTTTTAAAATTTTGTAAAATAATCTCTCATGCTTCTTTCTAGAATCTCGTGTTAAGTTTACTAATCTCTTGCCGCTTATAATATTTTGCATAAGAGATCTAACCAATTATTGCAAGGGATCTATAGTCATATTGTAAGAGATACTTCATGTCCATAAGAGATTAAGAAATGTTAAATATAAATTGCGTTTAATTAAATAATAGTGAAAAAAATAAAGGGTTATCACTAAATATAACTCAATAGATCTAACCTATTGTCGAAAGAGATCTATAATCATGCCGTAAGAAATCATTGCACGTTCATAAGAGATTAAGATCATAATGTACGCATTTTCTATCTTTCATTGTAAGTTATAGTTATTATGATATATTATCTATATTATTATAAAAGCATGAATATAAATGTTGGTTGATCAAAATATCCTTCGAATATTGAACGACTTCCATGTCCTTGTGCTATTACTGATAGAGAATATATTAATATTCTTTATATATTCTGTAATTATGATTTTGATGTAATTATGTAAACTAGATATCTTTATACAATTAGATTTGTACTTGTAAACACCTATATATATTGTATTAATGAGAAGCCTCCAGACAAGGAGAAATATACAATTCTACATGGTATAAAGAGCCAAACCCTACCCTCCTCCAAAACCCTAAATTCGGTGCCGCCCACCCCCTTCTTTTTTTTTCCAAGCCGCCGGAAGCCCTTCAGAACCCTAAATTCGGCGCCACCCAACCCCTCCTTCTTGTATTTTTCACGCCGCCGGCAGCCCTTATCCAAGGATTCTCCCGTCTATTCCTCCTCCACCCACGACACACATCCTACTATTTCTCGTCCCCTCCTAACACCTTTCATCCGGCCTTTACCGTGACGAACATCAAGAACTTTATCCCTTTGATTATTGCTCAAGAGGTTGATCAATACTCATCGTGGGTTGAACTATTTTGAATGCATGCTTGTGCTTACAACGTCCTTGATCACATCTATACCACCACCCCTCGTCCACCCGACGTTGATAACCCAATGTAAAAGCGCATCGATGCAATCATCAAACAATGGATATATGGAACCATATCCAAGGATTTACTTCATACCATTATAAAGACATGTGCTCCGGCTCACGAATTATGAATGAGACTAGAAGAAATCTTTCAAGACAATAAACATACACGTGCCATGTATCTGGAGGAATAATTTAACAACATCTGTCTTGAGAACTTTGCTAACATATCAGACTATTGTAAACAACTTAAATTAGTTGTTGATCAATTGTATAATGTTGGCAATCCGATTTCCGATACAAAGATGATTTTGCAACTCATTAATGGGTTTTCGAAAGGTGAGTACGATACACTTACGATGATGATCCAACAAGCTGATCCCCTCCCTAGCTTAAATAAAGCCCGATCACAATTTCTATTGGGAGATACTAGGCATGCTAAACAAGAGGAACATAATCAGAAGACATTGGTAGTAGATGCACCGCCGACCACCCCTACACCCGCTGGACCATCGCAACCTATGAACCACCAAAATCAGCGCGGTGGTAGAGGCCGAGGCAATAGACGCGGTGGCAGAGGAAGGGGCTGAGGGGGCATGTCCAATTCCGGTGGACAGCCACGGCAGGCCCAGTCCTTATATCTGTGGGCCAGCCCAATGTCGTGGCCAATCCCCAAAAATTGGGCCTCCCCCTTACCCTTACCCAACCACCCCGGCACAGCACCCGAGTCCGACATCGAGTATTCTGGGTCCTACTCATAGCCCACACCACACGGGTCAGCCACACCAGGCCCACTTCTCCACGTCTCAACAGCAACAGCAGGCATACGTTCTTATGACCCCTATCGAACTGAGTCAGGCCTACAATACTATGAATCTCCAGCAGCCCGATGATGCATGGTACATGGATACGAGGGCCACATTCCATCTCACACGTAACTCTGGTAATCTCCTTCAACTGTTTAATTTGAGCAATTCCCAATTTATTTTGGTCAGAAATGGCAATCACATTCCAATTCAAGGCTATGGCACCACTCAAACACCACAACCTCACTATTCATTTACCCTAAAAATATCCTTTATGCTCTTAACATCATTTAGAACTTAATTTCTGTGAGGAAATTTACTAGTGATAATTTTGTATCTATTGAGTTTGACCCTTTTGGTTTTTCTGTGAAGGACCTACGTACGGGGACAACTCTTACAAGATGCAATAGTGTGGGGGACCTCTACCCTTTCTCATCCAATTCCACTGCAAGTGTCAATCCACATACCTCTCTAGCTGCAATCTTTTCATCAACTTAGCACGATAGACTTAGGCACCCGGGAGCACTAGTTTTCAATTTTCTTAGGAGTCAAAATTTAATTCAATGTAATAAAGGGAAATTTCCCCACAATTTCTACTCTTGTCCTTTAGGGAAGCATGTTATACTTGATTTTCAGTCATCACTAAGTGTAACTGTTTTTTCTTTTGATATCATTCATGCAGATTTATGGACATCTCCAATTACTATCAAACTAGGTCACAAATATTATTTGGTATTTTTAGATGATTTATCTCACTTTCTTTGGGTTTATCTTCTAAAATATAAGTCTCAAGTTTACCCCATTTTTCTTGAATTTCAAGCATACGTTAAAACCCAGTTTGTCAAAACGTTTCAATGTGATAATGGTCGTGAGTTTGACAATTCCCTTTTTCATAAATTTTGTGTGGATAATGGCATGGTGTTTTGCTTCTCTTGCCTTATACCTCCCCTCAAAATGGTAAAGCCAAAACAGTCTTGTGCACCATCAACAATATGATTTGTATTATACTCTTTCATGCTTCTATCCCCCCTTCCTTTTGGGTCTACGCATTGCACACGGTAGCATATATCCTTAATATATTACCAATGTGTACTCTTCATAAAAAAACTCTAACCGAAATTCTCTTCTGTCGAATCCCTTCCTTTGGTCACCTTTGGATCTTTGGTTGTCTGTGCTACTCGAATCTTGCCTCCACGACTCCTCACAAACTAGCGCCTAGGTCTACTCCTTCCATCTTTATGGGTTTCCCGTCAAATTATACGGGTACTTATGCTATGATTTGTCAACAAATAAAATCATAGTCTCTCGCCATGTCACGTTTGAGGAGCACACTTTCCCATTCACAAACGTTCGAAAATACCAAGTCACTGATTATAATATCTTTGATGATTTGGACATATCCCCACTCATTAGAAACGCAATACATGGGACTAGTAGCTCGGCCCCACCCGAGCCTTCGACACCTGCCATGTCTTCCATCGAAACCCCAACACACTGCCTGCCTACGGACAGTGTGTCATCACCACCATCTCCTTCCACGTCACATACTGCCCACTTCCAGCAGCCCACCCCGTTTGTCCCTCTACCTACATTCAACACCCCCTGCCCCAGTCTTCCCCTATATTCTCTCCAATCTCGGGGCCTAGAACACACGCAGCTCAGCCACATCCCATAAAATACCACCCATCCAGTCCATATTCCTACACACCGCATGGAAACTCATGCCCAATACAGGATCTTTAAGCCAAAAGTCCACTTTAATCTATCAATTCAAACTATCTAACCTCTACCTAAAAACCAACATTAGTCAAGCTTGACCCAAATTAGAATGCGGCCATGCGTGATGCGCTCACTAACAACACACTTGGAATCTTGTCCCGAAACCAGAGGGGGTCAATGTGATTCATTGTATGTGGTATATCATCACAAATTTAGGGATAGTGGTGAGCTTGAACGCCATAAGGCGAGACATGTGGCAAATGGCACAAGGCAACAGGAGGGCGTTGATTATGGTGAGACCTTCAGCCCAGTGGTTAAACCTACCACCATTCGTACTACTTTGAGCATTGCTTTGGGGAAGAACTAACCGATTTATCAACTAGATGTGAAAAACACGTTCCTACATGGGGATCTAAAAGAAACTGTCTATATGCATCAACCACCTGACTTTGTGCATCCCTCGGCTCCTCAACATGTCCGCCATCTTCGTAAGTCACTCTATGGCTTGAAACAAGCCCCTCGAGCTTGGTATGAGCGATTTGCCACCTACATCATGCAGATCAGTTTTGTGTGCAGCAAAAGTGATAATTCACTTTTTATTTTTCATCGAGGTAATGATATTTCATACCTCTTGCTCTATGTGGATGACATTGTCATGACCGCCTCCTCTAATGTGCTGAGAAAAGAGATCATTACCTTGCTCAAATCAGAATTTGTCATGACATATTTGAGTAAGTTGAGTTATTTCTTGGGGATTTCCATGACTAGATCAGCGAATGCAATGTTCCTATATCAGCATAAGTATGCCGAAGAAATTGTTTACAGAGCTAAAATGGAAACTACAAAATCCTGCCTACTCCAGTTGATTTGAAGTTGAAGCTCAGCGCCAATGATGGAGATCTGGTGCGTGATCATTCTCTTTATAGGAGTCTCGCTGGTGCACTTCAGTATCTTACCTTCACTAGGCCCGATATTGCCTATGTTGTTCAACAAGTGTGTTTGTTCATGTATGCTCCCAGGGAGCCTCACTTTACCGCTTTTAAACGTATCATTCGATACGTTAAGGATACTCTTGACTATGGATTACATCTTTATACATCTGTACCGACCAGGCTGGTATCATATACGGACGCTGATTGGGGCGGCTATCCTGACAAACGTCGATCTACTTCCGGCTATTGTGTATTTTTGGTTGATTACCTCATTTCGTGGTTTTCAAAACGGCAAGCCATGCTTTTTCGTTCGAGTGCAGAAGCAGAATATAGAGGTGTTGCGAACGTTGTGGCCAAAACTTGTTGGCTCAGAAACCTCCTTATAGAACTTCATTTTCCCTTATGTAAAACATTTATTGTATACTGTGATAACGTATTTGCTGTCTATTTGTCTCACAACCCGGTTCAACATCAGAGAACCAAATATATTGAGATGGATATTCACTTTGTTCGTGAGAAGGTTGTCATGGGTCATAATTGGGTGTTACATGTTCCTTCTTCCTATCAGTACGCATATATATTTACTAAGGGACTTCCTTGACAACTGTTCCTTGACTTCAGATCCAGTCTCATCGTCCGGCCTCCTCCCGCTCCGACTGAGGGGGTGTGATAGAGAATATATTAATATTCTCCATATATTCTGTAATTATTACTACTAACTAACTAGTTAATTATCATCCTATTTCTATTGAACTAACTAATAAAACGTCTATTAGTACCAACAACGTTTATTACTACTAAAGTTACTAACTAATCCTACTTTCTGTGAACTACCTAACAGAGCTTCTATTACTACTAACTAATCATTTTCTCATTGAACTACCTAACAAAACGTAACAATTTGATAACTTGATTCCATGTTTAAAACGTCAAGTTGCTGCAACGTTTCTATAAATTAAAGGCTCTTTTCGCCGATTACACATAATTTAATCATGGATGATTAACAAATTCTTATAAATATTCACTAATATTACAATAAATAGTAGATGTGATTTAAATATATAATGAGTTAATACTAAAAACCATAAAGATTGAACCCATAGAGATTAAATTCTGAATTTGTCTTTCTCTTAGGCAAAGAACTTTCACTTCAATTATAACTATAAAATATATTAATTGATTGTATATTACGTGCAATTATAATCAACTAAATATTACTTTCAATTATAAATGTGCAATGCACATTCGTAGAAACTAGTTATTATAAAAGCATGAATATAAATATTGATTGAGCGAAAAATATCCTTCAAATATTGAATGACTTTTATATTATTTTAGTTTTATTCTACAATATTTTTATTGTGTATTTTGGTAATAAAAGAATATCACATTCAGTTACGGTTATCAGCCGTGAATTTGATTCCAATGCAAATTGTATATGGTAAGATATCTATTAGGAAAACATGAGTATTCTTACTTTTATTATAAATTTAACAAAAGCATGCACATGCCTCTCTGGAGAGCTATTCGGCCTTTTCATTTATAAGAGTTTGAGTTTCGTACCCGTCAGTATATAAGATTTTTACATATCATCAGGTAATTCCAAGAGTAACTATAATAATTATTAAGTAATATTACCTTTTTTGAATTATAATTATAATTTAGTAATAAGACTTTTAAAGGCAGATTGAATCCTATTTGTACTATAACCAAAATTATTTTCTACTTGTACTCGTAATTAAATTTATTTCTTCTTCAGACGTTATTCTCAACATCAATACTATCAATCACACCTTCAGAGCCCAAATTTCCTAAAGACTTTCAATCTATGATTTGGAAAATACAGTTGTGAGTCTATTCCAAAACAATTGAATTTTTAAATGAGCACAAACACTTTTTTTTTTCTTAAGAAAACCACCCAGGTATCTTCTAATTTGTTGATCATAATAAAGCATACAAATGAAATCCAGTAAGCTCCTGGCCTTTCAATTTATGTACAACGATGTTAACATTCAACAAGCAGAAGCCTTAGCCACATCCACGATTAGGCATATCTTGATTAAGTGTTAATTACTTTTCAATAAACTTCATTTGTTCCTTGAAACAATATCGTACCACAAATAAATAAAAAAAAAGCAGTCCAAACTCTTACGAGATCTTGACGTTATTTCACTACTACAAGGAGTTGGTATCTTTAGCCAAAATTAATCTTGAATTAAGATTCGTCTAACCATCACCATCCTATTAATTAACTATACAATCAAAATTAATCTTGCATGACTCTTTGTAGAATTAAACCATTTTTGTCTCAAGACTTCAATCTTTCATGTGGGCCAAATTTTTTTACTATTAGAATTCTCACCTTTCTCTACCTATTGGAAGCCTCCTACGAAAAGCTTACTCGATGTACAATCCAAAAATAAAAATAAGGGTAGGAGGTCTTGAAGGAGAAAGAGACACAGATGGGTGGAAAGTTAATGAAAGAGAAAATGGTCGAAGCGTATTTGAAAGACCGAGAAAGAGGTAAGCATGAGAGGTAGGGCTTAAAGGAAGAGAGACGAGGGAAAAATAAAAATTAATAAGTCTTTGAATTTTAGAAGAAAAAATAGGAAAAGGTTGTCAATTACCTGATGGTGTAAATAATTAATACACTGACAGTGCACCAAACGTACACTCTTTTTAAATTTACTTTTGTTTTTAATAAATTATACTAATCCGGACCTTTTATTAATTTAGAAAATAAAGTAAAACAAAGGTCCATAAACTAGGCCCAAAAATCCAAATAAAAAAACAAACTGTAAAAAAGCCAAAAAGGAAATAAAAATAAAATACAGACAACTCGTTGTCTGCATTTGAACTCTAGATTTACGCTTGGTTCTCTCTCTAGCAGCAACCCATCCAAGGTGAAAAAATGATAAAATCAGCTGAATTTTGTGTTATCCCCTTCGTGCATGTGAGCTGAAACTGATTCACATTGTTGGTTGAGGATCTGAGCTCCATTTCCTTTAACTCGTCGATATGTTGCTCTGTAAGTGTTCTTATGCATCTTTTTGATCTTGTATTCTTGCATTTCTGTGATTTCTTATTCTAATGTTGTTCTCATTTGCTGCATGTACCAATTCTGAGTACCTGGCCCATCAATCTGATTTGATGAAGAAATGTAAAGATCTCTGTGCTTATCAGGTACGAATTCCTTCCCTTGATTTCTCACAAATGAATTATTGTTGTCCATGTTACCCTTTCCTGAAATGTTGTTGATTTTCCTTTTCATTGCTTGTTGTAAATGCCTTAGCTTGCATGTACTCTTATATATATGGTAGCTTTGTCTTATCACAATTCAAAATCTTCTTCAAACCCACTTTCATGTCCTTGAAAGATTCATATATGAATGTTCCTTCTTTGTCTAGGGCCAAATTAGCTAAGAAATCTGTTAATTTATTCCCTTCCCTTAAGATGTGAGTATATAGAACCTATTTCCCCTCCAATAGCATCTTGATTTTCTATATCCACCCCACTATGGCCCATAGTGGCTTCCAATCCTCAGCTAAAATTCTCTGTACCAGTTGTGAATCAGTTTGGATGATAATCTTGTCAATGTGTCTGATGTTACAACATTCGACTACTTCTAGTATTGCAATTTCCTCAGCCTCAGCGTTAGTAACCCAACCTATTTCCTCTGCCTGAGCATGGACTAGATTATCCTCCTTATTCCTTACACAAAAACCATATGAAATTCTTCCAGGATTGCCTATTGATGGTCCATTTGTGTTGCACAAGATCCAACACTTAGTAGGAGGATACCATACCACTTTTGTAAATTTCACCTTGGTATGTATCCTTCCATCACTTGAATCAATTCTCCCCAACTGTTAGGTATTTGTTGCATTGATGGATTTCTGACCTTCACTATCCTTTGTATAGTAGCAAATATTTGGTAGATACATCTTCTAATAAAATTTTCTCCCCATGTTTGTAGGTATTTCTTCTTTTCCACAACTCCCATACAACTATAGCAGGTATAGCCTGAAATAGTGGTTTTAGCCTATCAATGACAGGCTGCTTTCATCATTTCACTATAATCTGCTATAATAGTAATCCTGCAAAATTTTTATACCCGCAAAAAAAAGAAAAATAGGACAATGTCCTGTTAGCTGAAAAAGACTTAGCAAATAAGTGTTGAATTGTCTCCTGGATTTGAACAACACCAACACCTCAATGCTAAGTTAATATTCATCTTCATCAACACCTCATCCAATGGTAATTTAAACTTCCAATACATCCACATAAAGAATGATATCTTAAATAGCAATCCCTTGAACCACATATACTTGTATATTTTATTTTCTTGCCCCCTCAACCTTAAATAGTCCCAAGCAGACTTGATTGTGAATTATCCCCCATTACTCAAAACCCACCAAGGTGTATCTACCTATGTATCAATAGTTGGTGGCTTCACATTATCTATTATATACTGCACAATGTCCTTGTCTAGTAGTCCTTCCAATCTGTTGATGTCCCAATTTCCATTTACCACCATTTCACTCATATTTTGAATATTGTCATTATAATAATCCTATTGAGAAATATAATATAAAGCATCCAAACCTATCCAGTTGTCATACCAAAATAGTGAATTGCCCATTTTTGTTTGCCACCATATATGTTGTTATATCATGTCCCTAGCTTAAAGCATCTTCTTCCAATACTGAGACCCATACTTCCATTGCACAATTACTAAATTGCTCTTCTTACAGTACTTGTTGCTCATGAATGCACTCTGTAAGGATGGAGTGGTTATGAAGTTCCACCAAATCTTATAGTATAATTCCATAGAAACATCATGTAGTGATCTAAAACCAAGTCCTCCTTCCTTCTTTGGTACACATAAATGTGTCCAAGAAGCCCAATGTCTACTTTTACCCCCTATTGTATTACTCCAAAAGAACTAGACAAATATTTTATGCATCTGCCTAATCACACAATCAGGTGGATTAAGAGCTGATAAAAGATGTATGGGCATTCCTTGAAGCATGTGCTTAATAAGTACTGCCCTGCTGTAACAACCCGTCTAGTTATTTTTTTTAGCTAAAAACCTTTATTTGACAATTTTACCCTTCATGTGATCTTTATGTAGGGTTTGTGATGCACAGGGATGGGTGACATGTATCTCGAGGTCCATTTATATGAGGTTAGGATTAAAAATCCAAAGTTTAGAAACTTGAGTTGGTTAGTTTGACTCAATGTTGACTTTTGGCTAGATGGGTTCATTTCCGGGTTCCGTCGCTTCCAGTAGTTTCAGAGGAATATTTATGACTTAGTCGAGTCATTGGTTCACTTTTCGAGGTAATCAGATGTATTTTGTGGCTTTATTTGCAAAATTTGGATTTTGGATTTGTCCCGATTGATTCTTTAGAAAAGTATGCCTTGGCTTGGTTATTTATGAAATCCGAGGGTACGAGCGAGTTCGTAGCACTATTTACCATAGATGAGCATGTTTGGTTTATGCCGGGGGGGGGGGGGGTCCGAGAGTGTTTCGGGTGTTCATTGGAGGATTTGTCCATATTTCACTACTAGTGTCTGGTGTTTGGTGTCTGCTGCAGCGACATTAACATCCGCTCTGACAGGTCTACCTCGGTGAGAGACTGACTCGCCAAAGTGGAAGATGGGGACTGTGGGGTTTCCGTCATAGCCGAGTTAGGTCCACCGTGGTGAGGAGTGAGGTGTCAAGTGATTCTCGCCCCAATGAAGCCTTTATGTATGATCATGGTCGCAAGAAAGCAACGACGTAAGGAAATAATTATCAAGGGAGCAGATGATAATGCAAAAAGATGAACACAATATTAGTTGTGGATAATTTATATTAACACCACAACTTAATTTCAGAAGAAAAATGTGTACTTGCTAGAGAAGGAGGTAAATGTTAACCTAACATATTTTCTCATGGTTGACGGGCAATAACGTGCAACACATGTTCGTAGAAACTAGTATTAAATAAAAGTGGGAAGCCCTTAATACAAAACTTAAATTACTAAAATCCCTTTTTATTTAACTAAATATCTCACCTATTTAAAAAACAAAACTAACGCCAGCTTCTAAACCAACTGAAGTATTTTCCCTAAAAGTTGTGTTCTTTGGATTAGTAACTAACTTTCTATGAATTGAAGCCACCCGTTGATTGAGAAATTAGGGCCTTAACTATTTATATGTAATTACAACCGCCAACAACCTTAAAAGAAAATCAAACTCATTCAATGAAATAAATGGTGTCTGCACTGAAAGATCTTCCGGTATAGCACTACAGAGTTCCTTCCACAATGATTGCTAATCTCTATTTCAGCTTCTGGAAACTGGAAAGAAACCCAATGCAATCCACAAGCCAATTTAATAAGAATCTAGATCAACAGTGCCCTGTAATCAAAGAATTCCACAGTTCAATCCGCCAAATTTTTCTCACCCCATGGCCCATTCAACATTTGATCTTTTTTATCATCAAATCCCTTTACGAACATTGAAAAACTATGCATAAGTACATCGTGAGTTTGACCAGTTTTGTGGTGACATTCAGTATTTCTAAAATATTCTAAATGCGAGTTTGTTCAGTTGTTTTTGGCATTTAGAATGGGGTTAGTAACTAGTCTCCCTAGACATCGAATAACTTACATATTAATAAAATGTTTCTTCTCTATTTGATAAATAGTGTGTTTATCTTATTCAATGTCAAGTTGTTTTTCCTGATAGAAATTAAATATTCTGTAATTATTATTCTAGTGTAATTATGTAAAGTAGAGATTCTTCTCCAATTAAGTTTTGTAATTGTAAATACTTATATATATTGCATTAATGAGAAGCCTCCAACCAATGAGAATTACACTATTCTGCATGGTATCAAAGCTTCATTGTCCCTTACGTAAGGCATCTCTTATCTACTGTGATAACATATCTGCTGTTTACTTGTCTCATAACTCTGTTCAGCATCAGCAAACCAAACATATTGAGATGAATATTCATTTTATTCGTGAGAAGGTTGTCATGGGCCATATTCGGGTGTTACATGTTCCTTCTTCCTATCAGTACGCATATATAAATTTACCAAGGCACTTCCGCGACAGCTGTTCCTTGACTTCAGATTCAGTATGAGCGTTCGGCCTCCTCCCGTTCCAACTGAGGGGGTGTGATAGAGAATAAATAAATATTTTACATATATTCTGTAATTATTATTCTAGTGTAGTTATGTAAAGTAGAGATCCTTCTCCAATTATGTTTTTTAATTATAAACATCTATATATATTGCATTAATAAGAAGCCTCCAACCAAGGAAAATTACATTATTCTATATTTTAGTCCGCTCATCCGAAAATATTGAACTTAGGAAGGAGGGAATTTATATATTTTTTAAATGTGTTTTACCATGCATTGCTCCAGCACACTTCGATTGACTTTAATAGAGTCAAATACGTGAAAATCTTACCATTACAAATAGTGAAGATACTGAAAGAAATAATCCCTTGATTATTTTCATTAATTGAAAGAGTATATATACAAGTTACATATTTCCATAATAGGAGAATCTTATTCCTAAAACCTTATTCTATTTGGAGACTAACTATAAAATTATGGTAAGTGTACAATACTAATTATACTACAATATTACATTACATATTTGTACAAGGTAGAGGAGAAGGGGAGACTGCCCACAGGTGGGCAGTGTTCTTTGGAAATTTTGGGATACATAATATACACAATATACATAGAGTATATTATGTATATATAACACACCCCCGCAGTCTTAGTGGGCGTTCTTTGAACGCTGAGATTGTTCCTAAAATTTTCAAAAAGGATCGAGGTAAGACCCTTCGTAAAGATGTCGGCAATTTGATACTTGGACGGGACATGGCAGACGCGAACGTGCCCACGAGCAACCTTCACGAACAAAGTGAATGTCCATCGAGATATGTTTAGTGCGCTGGTGCTGAACCGGATTACCAGAAAGGTAGATGACACTAATATTATCACAATAAACTAATGTCGCTTTCTGAATATGACAATGCAGCTCTAACAGTAAATTACGTAACCAACATGATTCAGAGACCATATTAGCTACCCCTCGATATTCGGCCTCTGCAATGGAACGGGATAAATTCTACTAACGCTTCACAGACCATGAGACCAAGTTATTATAAAGAAACATACAATAGCCAGACGTAGACCGTTTGATGTCCAGACAGCCACCCCAATCAGTATCTGTATACGAGACAAGTGTTGTTGTTCATGAAAGATATAGATGCAAGTCATAGTCAAGTGTACCCTGAATATACCGAAGGATGCGTTTAAGCGCATTCATGTGCTCAACTCTGAGATCATGCATAAATAAACACATCTGATGTACGACATACGTAATATCGGGAGTTGTAAAGGTAAGATACTGAAGGGGGCAAGACTGCGATAGTGGGTCAGATCCTCGTATGGTGCGCCGATCGCAGCCCTAAGTTTGGGCTTAGTATCAACGGAAGTGGAAATGGACTTACAGGATGACATCCCAACCCTCTCAATGATCTCAGCTGTATACTTCCGCTGTGATAAGAACAATCCATCTGCATGACGAGTGACAGCAATCCCAAAAAAATAACTCAAGGGCCCCAAGTCTTTCATAGCAAACTCAGAGCTGAGCATTGTCATGATAGACTGGTGTAAGGCATCGGAAGAGGTAATCAGAATAATATCATCCATATATAACAGAATATAGGCCAAGGACGAACCACGACGATAGATGAACAATAAATTATCCGACATGCTGTGAGTGAACCCAATAGTCGAAACATAGTCGGCAAACCTCGTATACCAGGGCCGTTGAGACTACTTAAGCTCATATAAGGACTTCTTCAACAAACAAACATGATGAGGATGTTTGGGATCCCTAAATCCCAAAGGCTGATGCATATAGACTGTTTCCTTGAGATCACCATGTAGGAAAGCATTTTTTTACATCTAACTGATGAATAGGACATGCTTTCGAAAGAGCCAAGCTATGGACAGTGCGAATGGTAGCCAGCTTGACCACCGGACTAAACGTCTCACCACAATCCACACCAACATGTTGAGTCTTACCATCACCTACAAGTATGGGTGGCCAGTGGGCCGGACTCGGGTCTGGCAGGGTCGGGGTCGGGGCGGGACGGGAGAAGGGGCGGGGTCGGGTATGGCGGGCTCCAGCGGGGTCGGGTTTGGCGGGACTGGAGCAAGTCCCGTCCCGATCCCGATCCCGTCGGGCTCGGGTCGGGGCGGGCTGGGGTCGGGGTCGGGCTCGGGTCGGGATACGGCAGGTTTTCATTTTTTTTTTTTAAATAACATATGTATAAAAAAAATTCAATAAACAAAATAAGATAGTGTAACAAAAACATCCCAATGCTGTTTTTGTGCCTCTTATATTATTTAATAGACATATGATTTTTTTGTAATACAAATACAATTGTCTAAAATCTAAATTGCAACTTTGTGGTGTTGTCCAAAAGTTACAAATTACATAATAAAATTACAATTAAAAATTACATTCTCAAAAAAACCTGTTCTAATTGCTTGATGATTTCATGTGGTTCTTCGGTTGGAATTGGTATTTGTTGGTCAAATTGATCCACGTCGTTCCACTACCTTCGGTTAAGATTTCGTTGTAGTTTTCATCATCTTCTTCGTTGATCTCCAGTTGACCGCACCTTCTCCGCTCCGCTCGTATCCAATCTCTGAATAATACTGCAATTTCCAAGCTGTCTCCGGCTAATGAGTGTCTGTGGTCTCCTATTTGATATCTTCCTGCAGAAAAAGCGCTTTCAGACGCAGTTGACGACGCTTGAATATTCAAAACATCTCGAGCCATCATTGAAAGTGTCGGAAAGGTCTTCTCATTCCCCCTCCAGTATTTCAGCAAGTCTTCATGTCCATCTTCATTGATAACTTCTTGATACGGTACAGAACCCTGCAAAACAAAAATATCTAACTCGCTAATTTTGTTAGTAGTAGAGGTACGACCGCACATTCTATTTCTGATGCTTTCAATACTAGCCGCAGAAACAACATGTCTTTTGTGATGTCGTGTTGAAGATGAAGAAGATGGTATGGAAGCTGGTAAGTTACTAGCATTTTCTTGTTGATAAAATCTATATATATTTTTGCATTGGTGTTCTACGCTAGACAATACTTCTTCTTTAGTTTGTTCAATATGTGGTGGGTGATTTAGAGTTTTGGGACTTGGAGGTGGTAGTACTTCTATACAATCGTAAATAGTTTCAATTAGTGATTTAGTACCGTCTATTTTAATAGTAGGATTTAATACAGAACCAATAATATAAATAGAGGGAATAGGAACGTAAATATTGTTGATATTCATGCGCGAATTTAAATACATCTCTCTTAACAGTTGATCTAGGAAAACCGTTAAAAGCAGGATTATATATATCTCTAATGTAATGAATAAAATCGGGAGATGAAGGAAATGAAAAAGGCAAACCCTCCACATCAACTAATTTTGATATTGCTTCCCTATCTCTATGTTTATTGTATTTAGGGCCTACAATTCCCCCCGTCATAGGGTTAATTTGACCTTGTACTTGGTCCGGGACAATATTAGTATGTGAACCTTGTCCTGATGGAGCGGGCGTTTGCGCACCCGGTTTTGAAGCCTGGTATTGGGCATACCTAGCTGGATGAGCACTTACTACGTGTCTAATTAAACCCCCCGTCCCACCGTGACCTTTTTCAGTTTTAAATTTTAAAACATTTTTACAAATTTTACATATGGCTACTTGATTCTCTACGTCCCTATCAAAAAATGTCCATGCATCTGATTTTAATGGTCGTTTTGCTGGACCTCGTCTCATATTAGGGGGAATAGGAGGTATTTCAGTTGAAGGTGCACTAGTGGGTATGTTGTCATCAACATTAGTGGGTATATCATCTAGATCATCGTCTAAATTAAAGTCTTCTTGAGTTCCAGAAAATAGCTCCTGGTCTAAATCTAATGGTATTGTAGGAAAATGTTGAGTATCAACAAAATCATCATGTGTAGGAATAAGATGACTAGAAGAAGTACCCTTGCCCTGGTTGCCCCTACTAGAAGAAGCACCCTTACCCTTACCCTTAAACATACCTTTTAATCCTTCCATTTTAATTATGATAATAAATAAATAAATAAATAATTAAAGACAATAAAATTAAGTGATCTAAACTAAATAAACAGACAATAATAATTTAATGAAGGAACGAATGTACCAAGCAAAACGACGTAACGTCGGCGATAATCGAGAGGTTGAAAATTGAAACTTTGCTCGATGGAAGATCCTCAAGCTAGTTGCCAACTTCACTACCAATTCCCAAATGAATAAATAAAATTGAATATTTAGCAAACAATGTAGACTTGTAGAGAGATATATTGAGAAATTAGAGAGATTGTAGGAAGATTTGTGAGAAAGATGAAGAGAAAATGAGTTATTTATAGTTGAAAAATTGGGTTAAAGTGTAAATATAATAACTTATGGGTTAAAAATAAATATTAAGGGGTAGGGGGTTGGGGGAGGGGAGGGGCTAAAATGGCCGTTGGCCAACGGCCATAATCTAAAATGGTCGTTGGTGCAACGGCCATTTTTGCAAAGGGGCGGGCTCGGGGTCGGGGTCGGGGCGGGCTCGGGGCGGGATCTGGTCTCGCGGGCCTGGGGCGGGCTCGGGTCTCGCGGGACGAGACATCGTCCCGTCTCGAGTTCGAGTCCCGCCCCCGTAAATTATTTTTTTTTTTGGCGGGGTCGGGGCGGGACCGGGGCGGGCTCGGGTCGGGGTCGGGCTGTCCCGGCCCACTGGCCAGCCATACCTACAAGTCACTCCTTATGTCTGGCAAATGAACCATCTGAATTTTTCTTATGAGCAAAAATCCACATAGACCTAATAATATTAATACCAGATGGACGAGGCACCAACTCCCACGTCTTATTATCAATAAGAGCATTATATTCATCGGTCATAGCAATTTTTCAATTCAGATCATTTAATGCAGACACAGGATTATGGGGTAATGGTGAGTTAAGAACATTAGAATGTAAATTAAAATGTCTTTTTGGTTTAAAAATCCTCCATTGACTACGAGTGACTGGTCTATGACTCGGGGCAGAGGTGGGTGGATTTTGGAAATTTTCGAGACTTGGGACGGATCGCCAACAGCGATGGGCTCTTGACCCAAATCGAACCAAACCGAGTTGGACACGAACCGGGCCAACATCGACCTGTAAATAGTACCCAAATCGGGCCGTAGCGGGTAGAATTGATGGCGCAGTTGCTGGACCCAGATCTGTAGACGACGCTATTTGGGGAGGACCAGCGGGAAGTGGGCCCGCTGGCGGAGTTGGGGTGCGGGACACGTCCAAAAAATAGTGAATAAGTTTCGGAGAAATACCATCATCCATAAAATTATACGAACTAGGCCCGGAATTACTAATCTTAGCAAACAGAAACTAGGATTCATAAAAAATGACATGGCGATTAATGATGATTTTATTAGAGGATAAATCAAAATATTTATAACCACAATGGTTAGACGGAAAACCCAAAAATACACACGGAGTAGGCCGGGCCTGAAGTTTGTTAATTGTGGTGGACGAAAATAATTGATAACACAAGCACCCAAAGACCCTAAGATGGGAATACGAAGGTGTTTTATTATATAAAATTTATAGGGGGTAGAATACGTCAAACCTTTGGAAGGAAGAATGTTAAGAAGATATGTAGTCATTTGTAGAGCATGATGCTAAAACGATGGGGGTACGGAAGCATGAATCAATAAAGTGCGAATAATGTTATTGATGGTACGAATTTTTTGTTCGGCTTTCCCATTTTGTGAAGATGTGTGAGGATAAGAAAAATGAAAATTGATCCCATTATTTGCACAAAATTTCCGAAACCCCCATTATCATATTCTTTGCCATTGTCACATTTGATATTTTTTATTTCTCGTTCGAATTGGGTTATAATGAAAGCTCTAAATTTTAAGAAGATGGAAAAAACTTGAGATTTTTTCGCTATCGAAAAAGTCCATAAAAATTTAGAATAATCATCCAAAAAGAGAATATAATACCGATGACCCAAAGAACTATGAACAGGAGATGTCCATAAGTCACTATGAATAATATCAAATGACATTAAAGTATGAGAAGTAGAGTCTACAAACGGCAACCGAATAATTTTTCCTAAAGAACAAGAATGACAAGTCGGAGTACTACGCGTATCCTTACATGAAATAAAATTATTTTTATCTAAGGAAGACAAAATAAACGACCTCGGATGACCAAGACGAGCATGCCACAAGGAAGGGGCAAGGCTGCAAACGCCAATGGCAAGGCTTGACTCGATGGACCGAAACTGGGTGTGATAGGATAAAGATCTCCCCTACTATCACACCTCATAAGAGGACTCCCCGTCTTGAAATGCTTCACAGAGAAACCAAATGGATCAAATTCAATAGACACGAAATTGTCAGTGGTGAATTTACGGACATACACTAAATTTTTAATCAATTTGGGGGCATGAAGGGTGTTTTTCAAGATAAGGGGTGGATGGGGGGGAGACAAAGTTTTATAACTATAACTACAAATTGGAACAGAATTACCATTACCAACGATTATGCCACGAGGGTTGCTCAAATTGGAATAAGACGAGAGAGTACCTGAATCGGATGTCATGTGGATAGTGGCACCGGTGTCCATATACCAATTCGGGTCCGGTGGAGTCAAACCAAATATGTGCATCGTGGCCTCAATATCGATCTGAGTGGGGCTTGCTGCATGATGGGTTTGCGGAGACCGGGGCCAAAGAACTTCTGTGTGCTGCCTTGGCCCGTGACTGCTGCTGGACCACTGGCCCAGTGAGCATTGGGCCGTCGAGGCTACTGGGAAGCCCATTAGCCAGTGGCTGGAAAGTGTTGCGGAGTTGGGCCGTAGGACCATTGTCCACTGGTCCAGGCCCAAGGCTGAGACCAGTGGGTCGGTGGCCCCACTGTAACCGGGAAGGGGTCCACCACCACTGTTTTGGCTGCCGCGACTGCTGCCGGAACCGCCGCGTTTACCCCGTGATTTTTTCCATTATTTTTTCGGCTATTTTTGCCACCCCCGTGAGATCGGTTTTGGTTCGAATTGTCACCAAAATTTTGAGGATTCGTAGAAGATGTCATCATGACCACGAGACTAGCATTAGTAGCTATTTTTTTAGCCAAGCCGGCTTCTTTCAAGGTAAGCATGGATCGGGCTTGATGGTACCTCGGAAGAGTATTACTTTGACGAGGAAGAGTTTCAACGCCATTATAGGCCTCTGATAGGCCAGCAACCATCTGTAAAATAAGACGATGTTCACTAACTGGCGCACCAACGTTGCAAAGTTGGTCTGCCAATTCTTTCAACCTTTTGCAATATGTTGAAACGTTCGGGAAATTTTCCATGTTGAAGTGGGAAAATCATGTTCAAGGGTAACAACTCTGGAATTTTAATTATCTTGGAATATGTCACGCAGACTATCCCATGCAGCCATCGCCATAGCGTCTAGCTCAATAATCGTTTGCAATAGGTCAGTAGAGATAGTACAATAAATCCACTGAAGGACGGTGGCATCAAGTATTTCCATAACTTAGGATAATCCTCGCGTGTAGGCACCTCCGTATCACCAGGATCCGCGGGGATTATGTGATGGATGACTTGATGTGAACGAGCGTGAATTTTGAACAACTCGGCCCATGTCACGTATTGGACGTTTTCTATTTCAAGAATTAGAGGGATATGGTTCTTGATGTTAGAAACAACAAGGACAGGGTGAAACGTGGTCTTTGACGTAGACATAACGAAAGAACAATAAGTGATAGAGGGATTTGGAAGAGAGATTTTGAGAGCAGAAAAAGGTGTCAAAAAACGAGGAGGGAGGCTCGGTTTATTCTTGGCCGAAGAACAAGAATTTTGGGAGAGAAATTGTTGTTTGACCTAGACTTCTGATACCATGAAAGAAATAATCTCTTGATTATTTTCATTAATTGATAGAGTATATATACAAGTTACATATTTCCATAATAGGAGAATCCTATTCCTATTTTATTCCTAAAACCT
This sequence comes from Anisodus acutangulus, assembly GCA_029783415.1. Classification (NCBI taxonomy): domain Eukaryota; kingdom Viridiplantae; phylum Streptophyta; class Magnoliopsida; order Solanales; family Solanaceae; genus Anisodus; species Anisodus acutangulus. Next base: position 16,763,785 of record CM056496.1, on the reverse strand, counting down.
TATTTTATTTGGAGACTAACTATATAATTATGGTAAGTGTACAATACTAATTACACTATAATATTACATTACATATTTGTACAAGGTAGAGGAGAAGGGGAGACTGCCCATGGGAGGCAGTGTTCTTTGGCAATTTCGGGATACATAATATACACAATATACATAGAGTATATTGTGTATATTATGTATATCTAACAGATACGTCTAATAAATAATGATCTTTAAATAATAAAAATGCCTCAAATCTGTGTGTACCTGAACCATTCAATTTGATATTTATTTAAAGAAAAATTCAAAATATAAAGACAAAAAATAGAACCACTTGGACATTGTTTAATCAAGACAGTAAATATATAACGTGTAACTTTCGAGGATATAAATTTTTAAATAGCTTGTAACTATATACAGGGGATGAGAAAAAAAATCCCAAATTCACACCAATATGTATCTCCAAGAACAAATCAATTGGTTAATACCTTAAAAGCTCTCAAAATCTAGTAATATCCAAATTAATAACGAAGACTTTCGAGACCATTCGAGACGTAGAATCAGTCACTAATATTTGTATTAGAGTAGGTTGTCTACCTCACACCTCTTATGGTGCGGTCCTTCTACGAACCTCTTTGTGCACCGAGCTATCTCCTTTTTTTTATTCTTAGAATATCTTAAAAGACTTTGAGGATTTGACAGTTTTCAAGTCATTGGAAGTGGGAGATGGTTCACCGCCGGCAGGAAAGTCGGCAAGGGCGGCAGCCATCCGGCGAATGCTGACGGAGCGA